>CAJNOP010001595.1:0-10919 GCA_905250075.1 Rotaria sp. Silwood1 | reverse complement strand
CCACACCCATCGAGAACATCATGTTGTTCACAACTTATTATCAATGCTTATATGTAACACTTTGAAGGTCGAATAACAATCGAACTTGAATTATCTTTAAATAAAAATAGTTATTCTATGAGAGCTTTCACAATACCACGAATTAATAAAATCTTTACATACTTAATAACTATCTAAACAAACACATTGCTCATGGTTAGGAATATTTTTTTTTTCTTTCTTTCAACAAGTAATGTTTTTAAATCTAGAGAAAGTCACTGGTCATATACTGTGCTAGTTTTGAACAATCGTTTGACCGACTGCAATTTCTTGACATTCTAATACTATCTTGTTAAATATTATTGACCCATTTAATTTAACTGGACTTCACTTACTCTTTAAAGTTGCCCTACAGATTAAATATTGATTTTAAACATCATTCGAAAGAGTAGAATTAAATCGATCTTTCCGACGACACTTCTTTGTACAATATTCTGATATTAAACGGGTTACAACAGCTTAATCTTTTCATGAGTTGAAGACATCTAAATATGATAGATATTGCTTTTTCAATTTATAAATAGTCTTTCGAAGTTGAATTTTTTCACTTTTCACGATTGTTTGCATAAACATGACAAGCAGTATACGATAATACTTCATCCGTATCTATCGAACAGAATATTATTACATATTTTTCATTGTAATAGTATAATATTAGACTGAAAATTCAAAACTTTAATAAAGAAAACAATGTAGTATAACAATCGATTCTTTTTGTTTCTCTTTGTTTCCAATATGTCAAGTAAGAGTAACTACAGAAATATAAAGAGCAGAACT
Organism: Rotaria sp. Silwood1; assembly: GCA_905250075.1. NCBI lineage: Eukaryota > Metazoa > Rotifera > Eurotatoria > Philodinida > Philodinidae > Rotaria > Rotaria sp. Silwood1. Next base: position 10,103 of record CAJNOP010001595.1, on the reverse strand, counting down.
ATAAAAATTGATTATAGTCGTATAATATGATTGTGAAATGATACTATTATTATTGTAAGTTCTTAGACGAAGTACTCAAAATATAGACTATCGTAAGCATGTTAAAAAGCAATAGAGACTTGTATATAAGGAATTTATGATTGTATTTATTATAGCAAGTCATGAACAACACATTAATGAATATATACTGCCGAAAATGTACTCAACAAAAAAGAAATAAATCATATTAAGTTTTGATTTTTCTATGTAGTCTTCTCCATATTTTAAAAAACTTAGTAAAAATATGGACTACAGCAGATGTTATGTACACTAATATTTGATATCAACATAGGTTTGATTATTGTCTTCTTATTATCGATCGTTATTTTTCTTGAATGTTAAATGCCTTGAGAAAGACACTTTAGCTAGCTTTCGCGAAAAACTATCATAACTATTATTAAACGTGTCCAGAGACAAAATTTCACATAAAAAAAATCTTTTTTTTTAAGTTTTCAGAACTCTCTTGCCTATAGAAATTTTGAATCCTGTTCTTGGTATCAAACTATTGAATTTTATTTATTTTTCAAAAAAACAAAATTTCTAATGACTAAGAAAGATATCAACAGAAATAATTTCCACATTCTTATTTTTCATAATCATGTTGATTGATTTAATTACGTCGAAGTAGTATCATTATTATTTCGAATTTCTTCCATACATTCAAATAAATCTTTTGCGAATGCATCAGAAACATGATGATAATCTCGAAGATGAGATTTTAATGCATTCAATGGAATTTTATGACATCGACATTGTACCTTTGATTCAATTGGTTGAGCAAGTCCTGGTAAAAGAATTCGTTTTTTAGTAAATGGACATGAAACTTTACATAAATTATAAACTACATTCTCATTTTCATCAAATAATTTTGTTATTTTAGGTTCTTTATTATTGATAATAGCTCGTATTAAACGTCGAGCATAATATGGTTTTAATCTATGCTTGCCAATAAAATGGTTATATAATCTGATTGGACGAGTTTTCGTATGCTCACAAAATTTAATAGAATGTTTTGCTTCAGTAAGACCATATGCGCCATCAAATGTTAATGGACATTGACCAATTACAGTTGTAATTCCTTTTCGTTTTTCTTTATTCATATCTTGATCCTAAAAAGTTAAATGAATGCTTGTGAAGAATTACTCTTTGAAATTAATCAACTAATTCAATTATTAGTCAGTAAAAATCTAGAAATACTCAGAAAAAAAAAGCATTCCATAGAATTTCAAGCTGAAAGTCTTTTAAAACAAAGATTTTTCTATAAGAAATAGAATAAAATTTGAAAATATAATCTTTCATAGAATTGTAATTGGTCAAAATTTCAAGAAAAAATATATGAAATATAGATGTTTCATAGATTTGAAAAAGAAAAATACAAAACAATAACTGTTATTTCAAAATTTCGTCGATTCATAAATCTTTTGTTTTTTCTAAATAATAGATATCATATACGATAATTTTATTATATCAATGACAGGGATTGATTTTCTAATTTAACTCACAGAAAACTGTTATGAACCAGATATCTACATTGTTAATATGTTTAGTATTTCGAAGGATCACTTTTTTATATACAAGTCGGAGTGCATCTACTTAAAAATAAAATACTCATGATTATTCCAAACACAAATCTACGAGAGAAAATAACTATCAGTATTTCCATCGAGTCGATCACTTTCTTTTTCTAATATATTAACATGTTTTCAATAGATTGGCTTGTATTTTTCACTAAAATATAATCTCATTTTCTTAGTTGGTCTGTTCTCTATACTATGGATTTTTAATGCAGATCTAGAAATACTCAACATCAATATCTCTGTATAATGACAACGAAGGAAATATTGTTACAAATCGCAACTTGATCTGTTTCAACAGAAAGATAATTTTTATGGAATGGTATTTATTAATTCCATTCGAGTAAGAAAATATTAATTGATGTAATATTTAGAAAATAAAACATGAAATAAATTAGATACGAAAAAAAATAATAATATTTGATATTTTAGTTCAAAAAAATAGATTTTATCAAATCTTTCGTAGATATTATTGTTTTACCTTAATAGATTTTATTGGTTCACTAAAAGAAAGAAAAATATGTCATCAGAATCTTGGAATATTCTCTAATAGAAAATATAAAACTTACTCAATTGATGATATATCTATAAAGTCATGATCAATAAACGTTGAACATCTATCATCTTAAATCAATCATGTTTATTATTCATTATTTAAAGTTAAGAAAAATTTCCACTTACTTTCTGAAATTTCAGATTCTTCCACTAGAATTAAACACAAAAAAAAAAGAGAATAATCAATAAAATTCTTCTATCTTGCAAAAGAACGAAACAAACTTCTATCGAGTGGATAAAATTTCATAAGTTCATGACTATTCTGAAAGTTTCAACCCAAATAAATGTTCATCCGTCAAGTTACTCAATTGCAAGCAAAGAATTTTCCATCAAAAATATCAAATTTGCTTGAAGTTATATATGAGCAAAACTACAAATCGAAATTGGAACTCTGTTGAGCTTTTCTACTCTTATCAAAATTTCTTTATGAGCTCAATATAATCCTCAAAAAGTAAGTAATTAAAGTAGAAATGAAATATTTCGGTTTTCAACAAATATTTCTCAATGTTAATTAATATCTATAAAAATTCAATTTACCATTTGAATTTATGTTTTCTTTATTACATTGACCAACAGTAGAACAACTTTTAGTTTCCGATAATAATGGCTCGACTTTCACTATCACATCTAAAATTAAAGTAAAAACAAGAAGAATCAATAAACATAAAAACAAAAAAAAAAAAGATTATCTAATTTAGTTTTTACCTAAACAATTTGACTGAATAGCTTGATTAATTTGTTCAAAAATATTTTGTATTTCATCAATTGAACTATTTGACGCATCAAGAAGTCTTTTTCCTTGTTCAATTAAATTTTGTTCACGTTCAATTGTGGATAGTTTACTTTCAACAATTGACTTAAGTGTTGTTATAATTGTATTTAATTCATAACGAACATTATCTAATCGTTGTTTATTTTGTTTTGTTATTTCAACATGTTCAATTAAATGATTCAAACAAACAACTTGTAAACAACAATGACATTTATATAATTCTTTAATTGAATTATCACACGTTATATCAGTACATAAACCTATGTTGGACATTTCTTAAAAACAAAAACAAAGATTGTTTCTATCTGCAATATTCCATCAGCATATGATTCTTATCACTATGACGAAATATTTACAATAATTGACAAACTTTCAACTACTAGCTTTCATCGTATAATTTTCTTAGCTGAATTCATTGATGAAAGAACATTTTAAACGATGTAAAAACTTAGAAATTTTTTGTATTCTATAAAGCAAAGTAGGATTGAAAATACATTCAAAGAATTCTAAGCGAAAATAACCTATTATTTTTTTAATTTATTTTTCTGAACAACTTAAATGCATTAAATAAAATAATAACTTTGAAAAAGAATCAAATTTTATCGAACTTATCTGGTTTATTATTTCGTCTATGATGAATGGAAGAAACTTAATGTACGTGCCGTAGTGAGAGTGAGGGATAATAATAAATGGTCGAATTTCAGACCGAAAACCGAAGCGATCGAAAAAAGCTGATTGGTGATTAATTAAATATATATGATACATATTTATTTTAAAAGACGGCGTCTTCTTATTGTGTGCATCTTGTGCATAAAATCCAAGATAATAGTGAAAAAATTATGAATTTGATATCTAATCTAATATATATGTTTGAGAAGAAATTGTAATTCAGAAAAATTTAAAATTTTCTAAATAGTAATATGAAAACTTAAAGTTTTAGGATTGAAATTTAAGATTTGCACGAAAAAATATTTCTCCTGCAACGTAAATATTCATTATTGTAAATTAAAATATAGTCGAATTTTTCCATAGTAGTGGCAGGGACGGCGCGAGCGAAGGGGGTTGAGGGAGAAAGGGTACTCCCTCCTGCTTTTGAAAATTTTCGTTTTTTTGCTCAACTATTACCTCAAAATTTGACTTTTTTCACATTTTCTCCCATTTTTCGAAAAGACCCTCCCTCTCCTTTGACCTCTTCGCGCCGTCCCTGAGTAATGGAAATATTGGAATTCATTTTTTTTGTTATTCTTGAGGAATAGATGAGAAAATCTATTTCCTTAGATGAGTCAACTTATCCTTTGGAAATAAGTCGACATATCCAATGACCAAATTTTATCATTGACGAATAGATCAGAAGGTTCTCTTCTTTAGACGACTCGACCTATCCTAAGACTAAAGTTTGTCACTGAGAAATCATTGGAAAATTAATTTTAAAAATAAACAAATAAAATTCAATATTGATAAAGACGAAGATCTAATAAGTGCCGTAGATTCAGTATTTATATATTGATTTAAAATACATAGTTGCATTTAATATTTTATCTTTTTTGGAGAACTGACGATAAAACATGGATGAATTCTAGGTGTGCTGAGAAAATGTCGAAAGAAAAAATCTAGAAGAGGAGAAATGTCGAAAAGTAAATATGAAAGTAGAAGAATATCGTAACAGAAAAATATCGAAAAAGATGATGTATCCAGTAAATTGTGACTCTAACCATATCTATTTCTTTATTGTTTTTCTCATAATTCTAATAGTATAGAAGTTTAACCAATTGTGATTTTGACGACTAATGCCTGATAAAAATTAAATAATAGAGTTAAGCGAAGAACTATTATATTAACTAAAATTCAATTGTGTTAGGACTAAAACTGCTACATCTTAAAGTGACGGAATCCGATCAGTATCTCTAGCTTTTCATTTATAAATTCAAATAAAAGAATATCTTTACTTGTAGTAGATGACTATGTTTTCAAACTGAATGAAACAACAACCTATAATTGTTACGCAGAAAAAATTATTAATCAATTTTTTTTCACTATCTGCATTTGGCCACTGTTATAATATTAACATTAACGCATATTATATAACATGTTGTTCACTATTCACAACTCTTCAAAATATTTATCAAACATTTTTCTTTCGATATTATTTTTTCGACATTTTTATGGCCAACCAATTATTATTACCCGAGAGTGAAAGGAGAAGAAGACTAGTAGAAAAATGAGCTAAGAATGGATGATGAATAATACGCCAGCAATGACGTCGATATGTACATGTGAAAGATAGAAGAAGATGATAGTGAGAGTAGTTGTTGATAGCAATGAATGTATGACCGATAAATTATTCGAATTGTTGTTTTAAATGACTTCTTTTTACATACTCGTAAAGATTGAATATACGGAATCTTGATGTAGTAGACAATGGCAAAATTCAAAATATATAAAAAGTTGAATAAGAATTTTTATTCTCCTTGAATGTACAATAAAGAAATAGATGACAAATATTGATTATATTTTTAGTTCAAACATATGATGACATCATTTCCAAATAGATATAAATAATGAATTCATGTGTTATATTTTTTTTTGTATCTATTGTGGCTAAGAAGAACAATTCTTATGAATATTCTTCGGTATCGATTTTTGTATTATCAAATAAAATTAAACATGTTTCAGGACTATCTTATATAACGTGAGGCTTTCTATTCTTCTTTTCGGAGATTCTCCTAAATGGTTCAGCAAAAAACTATGAAACTTTCAGAACAGATAGATCTCAATGAACAGAACAAAACTTATCATAGACTCAAGATCATCATATGTTTTCTCCATGGAAATATAAGATCATAAAAATCACAAAGTGATCCGAAATATTTCTTACAAAAATCTTTACATCATTATTTTTGCCATAGTCTTTTGTTTTTGCTTAGAGTTATTGCTCCTAGTGTTCAGAAGAAGTAAAAAAAATATTGAAAGCATTATCAAAACACTAGTTTTCTTTCGATGATGCTAAGTTTTGAAAGATTATTCAATTTCATGAAAAGTATATTATCCACAAAGAAGAATAGAGGACATTCCAATTCGATCATGGTATTTAATAAAAAAAAAACTTTGAATCAGGTTAGTGGAGATGCAATAGAGTAAAACGTTGTAAAATTTGGTTTTAAGGCAATTATAAAGAATGATAGACGTTTTGATTTTCTTAGCATGTAACTGAGATTTTTTTTTTTGAATTTTTAATATGTAAATGAAATCAATATTTTTCTATCTGTTTTAGTTGATTATCAAAGTTGAATTAATTACAAATAACTGATTCACATAGATCAATCAATGTTCGCATCAAATGACATATGTCTGTACGGGTGGAAAATAAGCTTAAAATACTATTATTTTAATCGATTTTTATTTCTTTTCACATCAACTTGTTTTCTTCTTCATTCTCAGCATATAATTTTCGCTTCTTAGTTATTCAACGATAATGAAATGAATAAACAACATGATGTGTGTGAATTCACATATATTTTCTTAATCTCATTATGTATATTTTTCTATGATTTGCAATTTGGTGATGATAAACTATTTAAGAAATTGATGATTTAAATGATTCAATTAGATTCTCGAAAATCTTGTTTGGATTTTTTTCTGAATTTCAACAAACAAATTTTAGACATGCTCATCTAATAGCAGTATTGTATTTCACTGAGAAAAACTGTAGAACTCAAATTAAAAAAAATTATATTGATCCTTTCTGAACGAATCGATCCTATCTCTGACAAAAAACAGTCGAATTCCTACAAACAATTATTATCAACGAAATTAAAACTATTGTTTCTTAGTGCCATGTAACAATGTAAGTGTCGTTCAGGATAGATTTTTTTGTTTAAAGTCAATCTTCTTTCATAATACGAAAGACTAGATCAACCAGAAATATTTATTGAAACTAAAAATTTTTCAGCTTAGACATTCTTAGTTACAGCTGATAGTTTGATAGAAAAAAATTCGAAAAGCATTTGTGGGTGTGGGTGTGGGTGTTGGCTAAGAGATGTTTCACATTCACACCCACACCCTTATCTAAAACCTTTTGATGGTTTATTAATAAATGAACAAAACCTTAAAAGATTCTGCATCTTGGTTATAGTCCTAAAAAGTTCAGCATGACTCGTTTATTTTAGAGAGTACTTACTGTAAGAAATATAAAGTTTGATTTTCTTTTGATGCTGAAACTGATCATTTCCAATTATATCGTTAATTAGAAGAATAGATTTTTCAAACTGTATTTACACACTACAATAAATGATGATTCACAAAGGGAATGCAATTTTCGTATGCTTACGAGAGTAGTATGATAATATCTATTTCATTGTAACTTTCAAAAGTTTTTCTGTTCAATAAAAATTTCCTGAAAATTTCCTGTGTTAACTACAGCTCTATGAAAAACTATAGAATCATCTATTCAAGTGGAGTTGTTTGCTTTTTCTCTGCTAATTTAGACTGTGCAAAGAAGCAAAGTCTATAATAGTAGATACATTCGAGTATATTCTATCCAATTATCAAATCAAGTCCTTCAATACTACTACCGAGCTTGAGAAAAGCAATACTTGTTGAAATAGATCTATTTTGACCGGTAAAAAACTATAGACTCAGTATCACATTCTAGTTATTCTTGAATCGGAGAGACTTGAGTTTTGATTGAAAGTCGGATATATTCATCGAGGAACTCCCACTAAGCAGTTCCATTCCCAAAACTTTGAAAAATCGGTTATAGTCAAAATTAGAATGTGGTATTACTGATCAAGTCACAATGGTTTGAAAATGCAACCCAAGTTCACTATTTCTCATCAAGACTATTCGAAATACAAACGAGATTGGTTTTTTGGCAATGGATTCGGCTAGAAAATACGTTTTGCTACAAAATAAGACGTTCGGGAACTGGGTATACGTTTTCATTATGTAAACATACAAGGTGTGAGAGTTGTAAGAGGAAAACAGTGATTTAAATCATTCATAAATCAGTCGAAAATCATGAAAAATCAATCGAATCTCAGTAAGTTTCCATCAATTTGACTGGTTGTCTGTACTTCTCTGTCGTTTACTAACTTCCATCAGGATGCGGGTGAAGATATCGGCATGGCCATGAATTTAGAAGAGACTCATTTCCACCATGAAGATTCTTTACATTGAAAAGACTTGTCAACTTGAAGAATCTGACTTTTCGACAACGATAATTATTTTATTCGTTTATAATTTCATCCTATTCTTTTCAAATTTGATAATCAAAACTGATTCTAAAATGAATTTGAATCGGATCCAGAAATATTAGCTATTTGGCACTTCATAGAAAAGATCAGTTTTAAGACTCTTATTGTATTTAGTGGGTAACGAACTTCAAAGAATGAAGGCAAGCTTTCTAATGTACCATCATCAATGAGAGCTTTGCTTTTAACAAAAATTTCGATATTTTTCTGTTGGAATGGGTGTAAAGAATACTGTCAGCTTGACTGACACTCAAACCTGCACCCACACCTACACCCTAGAAAGAAGGTTGCATCTCTTGTAAAGTATTCATATTTTTGAAAAAATCAGATCCTTCAAGCTTTTCAGATTTTTTCTGCCGGAAAAAAAGAAGTCTGTATAGTTGATGCAATCGTTTAATCAGAAACGAGATCATACTCATTTTTTTAGAAATTTGGACACTGATAGAAAAAAATAATACCAACATTAATGTCTACAGACGAAAATGGCGAGTGAAAAAACGTTGGATTAATATAATAATCTATGACATGCAATTATAATAAGCAAGTTAATGTTGTATATCACTTTGAGATAGATCGATATTATTGGGAACACCAAAATAAGCTACTTCTCCCTGTTGCAGCATAAGAATACGATTACTATTGGCTACTGTATTCAATCGATGTGCAATTGTCAATATGGTACAATCCTGAAATTTGTCAGCAATAACCTCTTGAATCATCCTATCGGTTGTATGATCAACATTTGCTGTAGCTTCATCAATAAGTAATATGCGGCTTTTCTTCAGAATGGCTCGAGCTACACAAACCAATTGACGTTCACCCGCACTCAGATTAGTACCCGATTCGGTGACCAGCATATGGAGTCCGTCGGGATGATTGTGCACCAAGTTTTTGAGTTGAACAGTTTCAAGTGCTCTAAGACATTCCTCATCTGAGAATTGTTCGAATGGATCAATATTGTATCGAAGTGTACCACAGAAGAGTATTGGTACTTGTGGAATAATACTTAGATGAGAACGAAGATAATGTAGTGAAAGACATCCAATGTCGATGTCGTCGATGAGAATGGTTCCGTTGATTGCTGACTGATCGACCAGTCGAAAGAGAGCTTGAAGAAGTGATGACTTTCCGGCACCTAGAAGAATCACAGATTCCAATGCTTCAGGTTCTGCGGAAGTACACTGTACATGCTGAAATGCATAGCTGCTATTCAAGAGTCTCTTATTGCTCGAAAACACTTTTTATGAGTTATACATACTTAGAATAAACGATAATTTCTTATAGTTCCCCAACTCATGAATCTTTTTATATCTATGTCGTACGCTCTCTCAACTGTAGCTGAGAAAGTGCCAGAAAATTAAAACGTATTATATCTAATGAGCGTGATGCACCATGAGTAGTTTTCGAAATGCGCTCACTATGATTGCATTCGATTAGCCTTCTTTCATAGACATAGTCATCTGTTAGAAATAGAAAAGTATGCTACAAATAGTCTGATTTAAGTAGAGAAATGTAAACATAACGAAACTACTTTTAACCACGGATTTTCAATAATAGGAGAAAACATCAGTATCTTTCTTCTGTGTATACCCATCCGTTTTTCGATCGATTTCCCATCTCCTCATTATGAATGTTCATCATGTACATTTCCAGAAGTGAAGTAATTATACCTGTCCGACCAATAATTCCAATCTTTTCCTTGGATTCAATTCGTAGATTAAGATTTTTGAGCACAGGATCGAGTTCTGATCGATAGCAAAAAGTATAGTCTTTAAATTCGATAACACCACGAGAAGGCCAATCATCTGCTGGTTGAATGAGCACACCACTTTTATTACTGTTTTGATGGCTTTCTAGTATTAGTTGACCATATTCATGAATACGTTCTGCACTAGTCATGAAATTTTCAGCTTC
>CAJNOP010001594.1:10966-27511 GCA_905250075.1 Rotaria sp. Silwood1 | reverse complement strand
AATCTTTCTTGGACTAAAAGTGAACCTCTTCTTGGTCGAATTATGATCCCACACGGAACACATATTCCCAACAATAGGCTGTTTCAATTGTCAAATATATTAATGCTCTTTGAGACAAAAGAGAGTGAAATTGACAAATATGGCTCGTATTTTAAAGCCATTCAATGAGAAGAGCTTGATGTTATTATCATAATAATAGACAGCAGAGTCAGTTTTTTTCATATTAGAAAGTAGTGCATGGTGAAGAAGCACACTTTTTATTTGGTCATTAAATCACGTTAGAAGTTGGGGTCAAATGCTCTGATGTAATTTCGTATAGAATTGAGCGATGAATCTTTTAGACTGGTCACAATTTCTACAAAGAAAGCTGCTGGTGAAAAACATAGACAAATGGTACCATTCTTTATGTTGCACCTTTTACTTTCTGAATATATTCTGTGTCGCTGAGTCCCTGCTAACAGTGATTTTGGCTCGAATCTTCGAGCGATGCATACCTTGTCTTAAGTTACAATGATGCACCAACAAGCGACCGTCTCTGCTCTTCTGCTCCCACTACCAACAACAAATGTCTTATCAACACGCACACTTTTGCTGCATGAGAACGTAAAAATATCACTGATAAGATCCTCATCCTTCTCAAACTTCGATTAACAAATAAGAGCCCTAGGTGTGAGGTGCGAGTATGAATATTTATTCACTCACACCCACACCCTCAAGTTAACTTAAAATTGATATATTTTTATTTCGCCAAGAAACAGTAGTCTTTAACTATTTTATCACGATATACAGGGGATCTGCGAAAGAAGGGTGTGGGTGTGAGTGTGGATGTGTCTGTGTTAGGGGTGTCATATTCCACTTACCATCACTAGTAAATGGTAACTGGTAAGTGATATAGATTACTACGCAAGAATGAAAATTAATAATTACAATAATCATTTACTAGTTCTATATCGATAATTTTTCGATAATTACAACACTTACCACTTACCTGGTAAGTGGAAGTGATGGTAAGTGATATGTGTGACACTCCTTTATAAGGAGGGCACTTCTAGATGGCTGTTACCAAGTGATAGGCCATCTCAAATAAAGCAACCTAAGCAACTAAAGGAAAAACACGTGATGATTTACTTAGGTATGCACCAGGCTTATGAATGAACCATTCGAAGTGATACATTGCTATTGAGCTGATATTTTGGGAATACCGAGAGGACCTCTAGAGTTAAATAACCCTAAAAGGATTTGGTCCTACGGCCTTCCTGTCTTGAGATATTGAATGTTCAAATTCTTGGGTAACACAGCGTTTTTGACCATATATCACTGCATCATACCATGAACAAAAAAGTATTGCTCGCTAAAAATTTTCTGATAAACTATATTATTGTTACGATCCACAGCAGTCTTCTTCATAAATGATAGTGGTCACACATTGAATTATTTTTGTACTACTACTGATATTCGAAATGTTACGATCAAGGAGATCGATAGAAAATATTTATATATCATAGCAATGAGCTTGGAAAAAATGCTGAAAGCAAAGAAATTTACGACACTAACTGCATTGAATAAAGGGCAGCAAGTGACAGCTCGATTGCTGACAGAAGCCACCATCGACATTAAAACAAATTTTGTTGACGGACTCGAAACCTTCTGGCTGTTGATCGACGTAACCTGCTGTAACCATGAATACTTTACCATAGGTATGAGCAGAGATGAGGGCAGCTGGTTGGGAATTAGAGAATTTAAGCGCATTATATCGTTTCGTTCAGATAAGTTAACGGCAATATCATCGAGTTGAATATGATCAAAAATACGCCGAGCAAACAATTTCGATTGTCTATTGAAATAAACATCGCTTGATTAAATGCGCGATGTAGTATGAGCAGGTATTTCTAGTCTTTTACATCCTTTGAAGCGAGAGTATATATCGGAATTTCTCTGACCGGACCAATAGTTCAAGAGCAAGAGAAAGTTTGCATGGAGTAAACGGGCGAAGTACATGATCCCTTCAGTATTCTACCAATGAGATGGTGGGTTTCTCTGGAGAACTGCATGTAACAACAACGTTCGAGGCAGAAAAAAGTGTGCTTTTGATATCTAATAAAGGACATATCCTTTTATTATACAAGAAACATGAAGTCGGACAAGTTACTGTCGCTCATCTTCCGTCTTGACTCCTTCAAGCAAAGAAAAACGGGATCGACGAGTTTTCCAGCAAGAGATATCAGTGTTTGAATAGTTTAAGAGTGCGTTGTTGCATTCCTTGACTTTACACGAACCAACGTAACATTTTCATCCTCATATCAGAGTGTTCTAGTCAAGCGAAGTTCAAGTTTCAGGCCAACCTGGTCAGTATTTTAATTTTCTTCAGGCACATAGTCCTTCATCTCCCGTTTCACATCGGCTAAAAAGGAATCAGCAGATGCAATGATAGCATCAGAATTTTCTTCATGATAACGGGTCACTAGTGTGGATGTGGAGTGTGGGTGTGGGCGTCCGTCCATTATTCATCCAACCAAACAGAGAGTCACACCCACACCCACACCCTTATCAATCTGTGAATGAGTTAGGTGATTAGAAGTCCTAAAATACGCTTTGAATTGACTTTTATAAAAACACATTCGACGAAGTGAAATAATCGGATTTACTATCTCACATATTTTAATTGTTTTGAATCTGGTCAAGATCATATTCATTTTTCAATTATCATCTTAATAGTTGTCTTCTATTGAACTGTAAATGAAATATAAATCTATAACCAGATTTCAAATAATACATCGTTACTTGTAAAATCGAATTGTGCATGTTTTTTCTTTATTAACTGCTGCAATGGTCTTTCTTTCTCATCACATAATAACTATGAATTAGACTTTATTTGAATTACATCCGAGAATGATATATTAGTATGCGAGTATTTGTGAAGAAACCTGAAAATAATCACAATAGAGTAATACAAAAGAAAGTATGTCAATCGACCCTTTTTTCAAGAAATGATTCGGATGAGCCTCCAAATTTTAACTCGAATTTATCTTCACCACGATAGTTATTGGTTTGAACAAACCATTTGCCTTCGAATTGACCATGAATCGTATTCCATATCAATTGCACAGTTACTGCATGTCCGAAGTTTTCTTTAGCATCACCAGTACCTAATGCATAGATTTTGGTCAGGGCAATTCGTTGGTTCTCTTCAGAGAACGTTCCGTCAATGGTAAACTTGCCAACATCATCGTATCCGTGTCCTGTTACTCGACCTGTGGCATGATCGAATGTTATTGACATTAGATGTGGTCCATGCCATTGACCATATTGATAATATCGACTCATCCAATCTCCATTTTTGAAATAGTTTTCTTCATACGTTTGATAGGTTTTATTGCGTTCATTTGTAGAACTCTTAGTGATGAAACTTGCATTGGATTCTGACGGTCGACCACGATATCGACGGCAACAAAAGATAATGAGAAAGATGATTGCGATTAGACCGAGTATACCACCTATTACACTGCCTACAATAATTCCTGCTTTGTGGCAATTTGAACCTTGACAAGTACTTCCACGATTTGTACCACCTAGAACCAATACTTTTCTCAAGAAGATTCATAATGTTTGACATGAAATAATTACCTCTATAGCCACTACCACCACGGCTTCCACCACCTCGACTTCCACCACGAGCACCCTGACTATGAACGAGGATGACGACTAGTGCAACAATCAACACCAAGCGAAATACGATGTGCATGGTGATGAAAACTGAGCACAAAAACTTGATTTGTATACGTTATTTTATCCTTCACTTTAATATAAGTATGTATAGAAGACTGATTGTGAAATAGAAATGAATAAAAATTGTGTTTGCTTTATGCGTCGACGAATCGCACTACCATTATAGAGAGAGAGAAAAATAAGTATAACGGTGAATATTGACTAATTACTTTTTCACTCATTCTCCGATCATGAAATACACATATATATACATACTACCGAATATTATGATTGACAACAAAACCAACGAAATACGACACGCACATGGCAACGTTTTCTTACGTCGTCGAAACATTACACGAAGTTCATATCCACACAGGTGACTATTGACATCACTGAAGAGCAGGCATGAGCAAAAATCACAAACATATGTGTGTTCTTTACAACAAGCATCCTTCAGCTATCAACTACACATGTTTTTTACGAATGTTTGATGGAACAAACCAATCGGTGATCATTTGCCTGAAAACTCCGTCAGTCGCACAGAAAAACTTGCTCTGATTAATCAAAAGTTTTTTTTGCGAGAATTCATACATTATATTCTTCGGTAAAGATTTAAACTGTATATCAAATGAAAAAAACCAGTATCACTGTAAAAAAAAATGCAATATATACACTTCTAAGTTCTGCTTTTGTGATACTATTAGTAAGTTTCGTGTTATATTCATATAATCTCATGCTGATTGAAAACTATCTGAAGAAAAGATCAATTTTCTTTTTTCCAGCATCCTGAGTGATTATCGAATTGAGACAGAAATCAATTTTTCAATTGTAGACCAAACATCATTTTTTTGCTTGCCGATTGTCGGATGATCGTTGTTGATGATTGACAATATATTTTTGCTCAAAATTGATCTCCGCTTTTGCAACATTTTCTTCAATTGAGCAGCATAATTTAATTCTTCTTTTTGTTATCAGTTTCAAACTGGAAGATGCGTGTGTTCGTTTTTCGTATTGATGGAAGATCGATGCAAGAAAGACTTGAGAAGACATGAAGATATCAATTTTTATCGTATTTGTCATCGATGAAAGAAAATCAAAACATCGGTTCTATCGTTGTATGTTGTACAATATTTGTGAAGCATTGAAATCTAGGTAAGATAGTTGATTCATTATTATTTTCTGCCATTTGTTTTGTTGCTGGCGTTTACCATAGAGTTGTTGAAAAATGTTTTGATTTCTGATTTTGCTGATGACTTCGATGCAGCCACTCAATTGGATAATGCAGTTTTTCATGCGCTGGCTTTAAACCTGTCGACAAACTAGACCATATATAAGAAAAGTTCTTTGTTGAATTCTTACGCTTAGATAGAGAATTATCATAACCAAAAGATCTGTCTTTAATAAGACGAGCAAAGATCAATCATCTGATTTCATTTTTAGGCTATTGAAAATGATTTTATAATATATTGATGTCGATGACTTTTATCTTTCGCACATATACCTTTTTCCAGGGGCGGCACGAAGAGGTCAAAGCAGGGGAGTATTTCGAAAAATGGGAGGAAATGTGAAACAAACGTTTCGAAATTCAAATATTGAGGTCGGGACGGCGATTTTTTTCTCAAGTTCTTATAAATTTTTCCAAGGTTTTCGAAAATCGATGAGCAAAAAAACGAAAATTTTCAAAAACTGGCGGCATCCTCTCCCAACCCCCCCCGCCCCCGTCGCGCCGTCCCCGCCTTTTTCGATCATTTTTGTCTACTATCCTTATTTCTAAGATCAACAAAGCATAATACCAAACAATCAAAACATTGGATTTCATTGGGTAAATTTTTTTAACAAACACTAGGATGTGGACGTGGTTGTAAAGAAGATGCATCCACACCAACAATAGACAAATGCGGCATAAAATTTATTGAATATATTTCTTTTCAACCAATTAATTAGTTTTGAACATACTATTATTGATACCGTATTTTTTAAATGCAACTATAATGGTACATCAGTTTTCCCCTATTTCTTTCGTGTTTTTCTTCACTATGCTTTACTCATTAGTATATAATGTATTTGAAAACTCGTAAACTTAGTAGTCGCTTTTATTCTCGTATACTGTTAGTGTAGCATCGTCCACACCCCTACGCACATTGTATTAGATATCGTCAAACTGTGCAATCACGTTTAAAAGTAGCAGTGGACAAACGTACAAAAATTTTACATAATAACTCTGATAGACAAGCAATTTAACATATTCGTATGTTCAATTATTAAAGTATAATATTGTTGCTTATATTGAAAAGTCAACATCTATCAATTATTGTATATACTATTCATGATTGGTTACTGTCGTCTATAGATTTTGATGAATGGGAATAATATATAGATCATTTATTACTAAAACAACAACATTTACTGAAACTTACCTTAATTTTTTTTGTAATTAATTTGCAAGTATGTGAATCATTTTTTAGAGAAGTGTGATATTACAACAAACTAAACGTATCGAACAATGGAATGATTAAAAGAATCATTTAGTATTTTTGGTCCATTGTAAACATAAAATAGATGATTTATTGCCACTTCAAAACATAATTAATATGAATGATTTGAATGTCGAAGATATTACTGTGAAAGCATATGAACAAGTACAAAAACATATGACTATTTTAAAAAAAGTGACATAAGTGATCTTTCCAAGCTTGGCTTCGAAAATAATTCAGATATAGATGAAAAAACATCAAATGAAGAAGATGGCGATGTTGATGATGAGCCTAATACAATTACAACGAAAAAAAAAACAGTATTTAGTGAAATAACAATTAGAAATTGAATTAATTCAAATTTAAAAAGATCCTATATTCAAATTAGCATAAATAATATTGTACGATATGGGTGTGGGTGTGGGTGATGGGCATGTGGATTGTGGGTGGCTAGAGTGAGTGGGGGGTATGGGTGTGGGTGTGGATGCGGATGTGTGTCTATTCTTCACTGACAGCGGCACCTACACCCACATCCAAAAATATACTTACGGATGAGTTTCTTTTTTGATTCAGAAAATTCTATATTCTACTTGACTCTTTACAATTTTATCCTAACTGTAAAACTCGCAACGTGAGAAAGTGGCACAATATTTTTCTTAATCAATTTATTGAGCTTCGTACAACGTCTAATTCTTTGTCTGTCATGATTAATCTTGTCAAAAATATAGCCAAATGAAAGAATTACGTACATTAGTAACGTTATCTCGAGATATTATCTGCATCGTTGACAGTAGACAAATCAACCAACTAATAACAAAGTAACAACATGCTGATGCTATTCTGCATATCAATATTCATTCATTATGCATCTGCTATTTCATCTTCTTTTTGAATGTTTGTGTCATTTATTTTGACGAGTTATATTTTCTTCTCCTTACCAATTAACAAAACAAATTTTCTTATTCCTGTTTATCTTGATCTGTTTTCTTCCTATCAAAAGTTGTATTACTATCAGAACTGTTTCAATAATTAGGTCAATCTGTATGCGTTATTCTTTACTTACTATTGCTAGATAATTATGTGGATTTCCTTCTATACGTGTTTCTTTCTAAGCAGGAGAAGGACGTCTAGAGTTGTTATAAACAGCATAATATTCTATTAAGACTAGTGTCTATGAACTTTCGATCCATTTTAAGATAATCAATAGTGAACGTATGATAGTGAAACACACGAGTGTACCTAGAGTTATTATATGCATAGCTAGATCTATACGAATATTTTAGAAACATTATTCACAAGCTGTTGGAATTTTCAATGATGCTCGACATACACACAATTATTTGCTCGTTTGCTATAGCCATTAACTCTCTCATATTGTTTTATCTGTCAGCTGTTTTATATTTCCATATTCTATAACTTTCTATTCTATCTTCATTGTCTTGCTATACAAGAATTAATTTTCATTCTGTGTTAAACGTCTCATAAGAATAGGCTGTCAGCTAATTTTTACATAGCTAATCTCTGTATAACTTCGTATATACCAAAATCTCAACCAAGTCTAACATGTTTTTAGATCTAGTTTTATTTTAAAAAAAGAGTTGATCTTGTTAGAATCGCCATCTATAATATATATTTATGCATGGACAAACCTTCATCCTGTTCTCTATTCTACCTTTTTTTTCTTCTCTCTAGTCAAATATATTTGTAATTCGTAGTTTTTTTTTATTGCCGATGCGCATGATTGTTAAAGGTCATATGTTTTTTTTTATTTCGTTTGTTTCTTTATGAAAAGATGAGGTTCCTATTATATTGTTGGAATAGAAGAAAACGAAACCTAACCGAGATCTGAATGATAGAGATAGGACAATGAGTTTCTAATCAATCTTTATTTCATTTATTTAGTTATGGAGTTGTTTTCATTAACAAGGAATACAACACTAACAGATATAAAATGGCAAGCTTATCCAATTGGTTTTCTCCTATCACTGTTATGTCTGTTCACTATAATAGGTAATCTATTAATTCTATATGTTATAATACGCCAGTCAACGTTACATACATCTAAATATTACTATATTGCATCATTGGCATTTGCTGATCTATTAGTTGGACTAGTTGGAATGCCGTTAGCCTTCATATTTGAAATGACAGATGATGAGTATTGGTTGTTTGCAGGACATCTTAGTTTTTTATGCGATTTTTTCTATTCCATGGATGCATTCGGAACAACAGCATCAATATTTGGACTGTCAGCTATTGGAATAGATCGGTACGTGGCTATTACAAGGCCACTGGAATATCATACTTCATTTATATCGAAAAAATGGTGTTGGGTGTTGTCATTTATATGGATATTTTCAGCTGTTACATCAGTTCCACCTGTAATTTTTATTGGAAGAGAAAAATTTATTAGTATGTAAAAATGAATATTTTTGTTTTGTAGTGTAGTGTTGAAATTGTTGCACATTCATCCTAATAGTCTTTAAGTTATCTAAGTTTGCATGTGCGGCAATAAGACAAAGATGAATTCTAGGCAATTGTGCGAATAAGCTTTGTTTTTAAAAGGAGCCTAAATATTTTTCTTGAACATGAGTGTATACAATAGTCTGAGCTGATTGATGAAAGACATTGAACCAAAAAGATAGTCATGAACTCTCGTTTACTTTAAACACAGATCACTACGATCCAATGAGTCAAAAGTCAGATGTTGAACTTTCACTCATTTTTAAAAATCATTTTGATGATTGAAGCAAAGTCACAAAGGTTCTACGACAAAACTGTGTAAAAATGTTCGATTTAAAATGTTTTGTGAAAGAATAAACACTCTTAAGCACATGTTGAACTGAAAAAGTGCATTTCAACTTTTTCAATTTAGAAAAAAATTCTATCCGCTCAAAGTTAGTCATATTTTTTGGCTTCTTTCAGATTTTTTAGTACTACCATCGACTATCTTAATTATAGAAAAAAAAAGTTTTCAAATGACCGATTGAATTTATGAGAGAGAAAATCAAATTTTTAATAAAAATGGTTTTTGTGTACTCAAAAATGAGTACACGCTAGAATCGTCCAGTGTGTCCGTCCGTCCGGCCGTTTACACGATCACTTTTGAAAGAAGAATTCGATCACGATGAAATTTTCTACACAGTTTAGTCTCAACAATATCTTGGTCAAGTTCGAAGATGAGAATGATTGGCCGAGCCATTGCTGAGTTATTGCAAAAATAGTCATTTGTCCCTATGCTTCCCTATGAGAAGATCGATCCTTCTCTGTTTCTGTCAAAAACTTTGCCTGTCATAGTCAAATAAAACTCCAACTATTATATACCATTCGATAGAAAATTTCCCGAACTACAAAATGGTATGTAAAACAAAAAGAAACAGGAAGATTGACTCACCTATTCCAACGATATTTAAACGGGAATCGGTTCCATTTTTGTCCAAGCTCTAATTGTGAATCAATTGGAGCTCTATCTTCTGCTCACATAGATGACACTTCGAGGTTTTCTGAGGTGGAGAACTCGGATCTGTGCGCCACTTTCCTCAAAATCCTATTGGTTGAGCAGTAACCAATAGAAATCAAGTTATAGGAAAAACGACTTTCTTAGGGTAAATCAAGGCGATGATTTTAAATCTGAGCTGTGTTCGCCCCAAGTCCTATTGATTGAACAATAGCCAATATAAATCGAGTGTTTATAGGAAAGGTTTGCCAGGATAATTTTTCCGTGCACACATTCTAGGATGACTGATTTGTCTCATTCACTTTTTGGATTACACATAACTCTTGGACTTAAGTTCGAGGTTTTCACATTTGTTTTTTGCTAAATTTTATACTTTCATCACTAGAATAATTTAGTATGATAAGAAAGTAGTGTCCTGCACGCGTACAACTTTTTGTATCCGAATCCGATCTGACTCACTTTTTTTCTATCCGATACTCGACCGAACCCGATCCGGAGCTGATCAAAATCCAACATATAATGTCTCACTATTAGTACAGGTTCAAACTTTTGCTTTGCATAGAAAATTGATCTAACGCTTTACAGAAAGGTAAATGGATCAGGATTCATTTGATTTCTTTCTCTTTCTAAACTTTTTTCAATTTTGGCAAGCATATGTTCTTTTGTTGTTGATAAACCTGAAATCGAACGTGTTGATTGTGTCAAACGATATAGTTACTGAATTATATAGATTGATGCTTTTTTTTCTGAAAACATATTTTTACCTATAGAAAGCTCATTAGTCTCTCAATATATTCAGATACTTTATCATCTGGTATATCAGAGTCTCTGAATAGTTTTCATTCGAAACGAATTTCGTTAAGAAAATCAAAATTGATTTTCACTTCTGTGATCTGTTCTTGAATGCAATTAATTGTCCGATACTGATCGAACCGATTCTCACTTCTATGCTGCTACAAAAATAGCACTTTGGAAAAGGTAAAATAGTTTGAAACGTCCGCGTTCGACCAAATACCGATCGAATACTGGATATGCCATATTTTTGCATACGATCCAGTTGCAGGACACTATAAGAAAGTTCGCTGAAAAATCAAAATCTAAATGCAAAAAGAATCGAGTAAGTGCAGCTTATTCATAAGATTTTAGTAAACGTTTTGAATCGAAGATTTTCACACTTTTGTTGCAAACCTTGTTTTGCTTCTTTTAACAAACATCACGTATCTATGAGAATTCGTTACTACAATATATTGAAGAGAAAATAAATGTAGAATGTTATGTTTTTATCTAGACTATATCACTAAATTTTATTGTTATGTCAAATTTAGAACGATTAAATACATTAAATGAGACAATAATTAAACCAGTATTAACATTATACGAATGCAACGTTCCAACACATCCATATTACGTATTATTCATATCTATTACATCATTTTATCTGCCTCTAATCATTATGATTTATGTTTACATTAAAATGTATTTAGCAGCTAAAAAACAAGCTTTCGCACTTCGTTCTGGCTATAAGTGTCAGTATGCGATGCAATCTGAAAAATCATTTTTTACGAACGTTTCTTTGAGACAAATGTTCTCTGGAAAAAAATCTAAAAGTAAAGAAAGAGCAGACATTTCGAATAAAAATGTAAATGAAAAATCAGAAATGTTATTGCAGACGCGTAGACCACCAGATGAAGTATTAACTCTTCGTATACATCATGGTAAATATAAGAATCCAAGTATAGAAGAGCTCAATCAGAATAATGGACAATACAAAAAATCTGTGAATAGATATCAAAGAAAAAATGAACAAATAAAAAATTCTTGGCAACGAATTTCAATAAATCGAAAAGCTGGAAAATTCGTCGGTATTATTATGGGTGTGTTTGTTATTTGTTGGTTACCATATCATGTTTATTTTCTATTGAGTGGCGTTTGGAATTTGCGTTTAAAAGATGAAGAGAATCATGAATTAATATTCAATATATTTTCATGGTTAGGATATACAAATTCTGCATTGGATGTTGTTATTTATTCTTTAACTTCCAAGGAAATAACAACTGCATTCAGGAAGTTATGGTGCAAGCTATGACATTCAATATAAATAAAATAAAATGTCTTTCCATGTAGATACTAAGTAAATATAAGATTTTTAATTATAAATGTTGCAATATTTTTTAATAATCATTTTTGATGATTCAACTTGATAATGATTTTTGTATTAAAGAAAAACATTGCTTTCCCGAAATTATTATTTCATTCGATCGAAAAGATGTTAGTTATTTCAATTTCAATCGATTTAAGTCTATACGTTGGAAAATAAATTGACATGTCAAGTATTTTTCAGAATAACATACTTTCATTCATAAGAACAAAAATTCTTTTGAATAGTGTACAATCGAACGAGTAACATTTCCTAGGAAGAATTTTCTCTAATTTATCTTTATTATTGTTGAAAAGTCATCATCATCAATGCATATTTTCTACTGTTCTTGAAAGTATTATTGCTATTTGAAAACATTATAGACATATGCTATGAAAATAAGTTTTAAAATTGATTGAACATTTGTTCTGTTTTTAGTGGGAGTTTGAGGACATTTTTCAAAATCTGTCTTATAGCCTAGAAGATGTAGATGTGAATGTGAGTAATTACTCTTCTCAACTACACATACACACCCATGCATAGTTGTATATAGGCATAATATCAATCAATTACGAAGGAAAACAACAATTATCTATGTCAACCATGTAGAGCAATCGTACACAATACATGAGAATGCACCACAGTCATTGGAAACAATGACTGTAGAAAATTGTCCTTAACGATTCGGGTAGAATTCCTTGAATATGAATACTGTTTGAATGGTATCGTGCGTATCAGCTGTAAACGATTTAATAAACCATCAATATTAAGTGATCTGCTCTCATCATACACCGTTATTTAAGTGGATGGCCTGGTCACATTGAATATGAACCACAAATGTTCATGATTATCTATAGATACCATAAGACAGCAATAATTCCTTTTCAATAAAGTTCAGAGTCAGCCGTTTATCACTCGTGACATCATCTTTTCATAGCATCTAGTATATTTATAACTATTTTATTTTTTGCAAAATTTATTGGTACGGCCTATAGTAGTAGTAAGACACAAGAGTTCTACAAGCATCTTCATGGTAAGCAACCATGCAGTTGTCTATAACAGTATTTCAACAAGTAGAGGCTTCTTACTAATATCGATGTCAGTCTAAACCGGTCAGATTGACATGAGTTATTTTTCACTTTTCTCATGCAATAATAGTCGTACCTACTTTGAATCACTACAGAAATTAAGCAAGACTTCTATTTCACTATTATAGTATTTTTGTAAAAATTAATTTTACCTCCTCCAGCTGGGTCGAAAATCAGAGATGAGCATGTTGATCTTCTTTCAAACTGTTGATAGACTTTAACAGATGTTTCAATATATCTGTAATGAACTAGTGAATTTTCCGACATTCTTTTTTCATTTTGTGGAACTCACATATGTTTTCGAAGAAAATAGTGAGTGTAAGTTTCAAGTTCGAGGTTTGGCGGCTCCCTCTCACCCCATTACAGACACATAGTAACGGAGAAAGAGAACATTACAGACATTCCCATTACAGACCTCAGCAACGGGGCATAAAAAACTTCAACTTTATTTAACAATAAAAAGAGTTGAACAGTATGAAGAATATCAGTTTGACTGTGATACAATATTTCAATGTTTTCATAAATATTGGAAAAAACTAATATAAATTTGTTAAAATTCCCAATAATGTAATCACTGATTATTTTTTAGAATTTAAATTTGCACGTAAAAAATCAACAATAAAGAGTAACAATAGGTATTAATCGGTCATAACGATGGTATAACTGATGTAACAAACATGATTGGACCTTTGTATCAGTGTCAGACGTATGCAATATCACCATTTATGAATTGATTGAGATATATAATAGTGTGATGAGAGGGCTTACAGATATAAACTGCATTATTATAATAGTCTTATTGATGAAATAATCAATTATGAAAAAAAAAAGTAATTCCAAATAAAAATAAACAAAGAAAAATGATTATTATTGAGTGTATAGCAACAATGATAAAAAAAAAGATCGGGCGCGCTTAGGGTGTGGCTATGGGTGTGGGTGTGGGTGTGGGTGTGGGTGTGGGTTTGAGTGGGTGGGTGGGTGTGTGGGTGTAATCCTCTTCAATGACCCACACCCACACGCTTAGTTAGTTAGCTACTTAGTTAGTTAGTTGAGTGTGAGGATGAGGGTGTCGGTGTAAGGATAAAAGATGAATTTCAGTCACACACACACCAACACCCACCTCACCCACACTCACACCCCAACACCCACATGATCCCTTGTGAGATCTACTTTTTGACCCTTAACCTAGAAATAAATCTTAAAGAACTCAATATTTTATGCTGAAATTTTACTGTAAGCGTCCTATGTTTGGGGCGCACATTTTCTGAAAGTTTTAGCTAGATCGATTGTTTTGGGACGAAAATAAATTTTCCGGCAGAGAGGGAGGGCTTACAACTTTTAATAAGGCCTCAATATGTTTTATCAAAACGAATTGGATAAAAATTCTTTCGTATTTCGAATAAAAAAATCTTTTTTTCCAAGAAAATTTACTAACCCAATAAACCAAAGTAAGCTAGATTTCAATTTAAGTTTCCAATACTTAATACTATAGGAAAGAAAATAATTTTTTCACTAATAGAATTTCTATATCGAAAAGATAAAGTAATTATTCGTCGTGATTACTTCACAAAAATAAACATTAATTATTATGTAAAGTTTTCGATACATGTCGCTTATCAGTTACTAAACAAAATTCAATCTAGAACTTTGTGATTGCTAAAATGCAGGATACGACAAATATCGAATATTCACAATTAAAAATAAATTATCGAACACAGAAAGGGTGTGGGTGTGGCGGGTGTCGGTGTGGGTGCAGGTGTGAGTGTGGATGTTGTAGAACTGTAGATCAACACTCATACCAACACCCCACACCCGTCCGCACTCACATCGACACCCACATTCGCGCCCACACCCACACCCGCACTCACATCCACACCCACACTCGCGCCCACACCGACACCAACACCCATTCACACCCACATCATCCTAGTTTGTGTAGCAATGGTTTCGATTGAAGTTCGTATAGAAGACATTTCAAAGCTGAAAATGCTTCTTTATCTTCTGGTTGCCTAGCCACCTCACCTTGAGCAGGGTTGAAACCGATCGTGTTATGCTCTTCTAAATTTTTTCTTTATGGGTGGCATCGAAAGAGTCTCGTCGCTGAGATGAAATGCTATAACATCATGGTAGCTTAAAAAACCCACACCTTCCTTTATTTTTGGAAAGAGATGTCTAGAGTCAGTTAACTTTGCTTTTTTTTAGGAAAGTAAAGTAAATCTTCACTCTACCTTACTCTACTTTCTGAAGAAAAAAATGAAGTCAAAGAGCCATCCCTACATCAAGGCCCCGACCCACGACGAAATCCTAGTTTTTCTTCGAGTTGTAGAATGTTTTTGATATCTAATCATTACGAAAAAATGCAGGGAACTCTTATCAAAAAAGGGTATCTTGTGCAGGTAAGCTCAAGAGAGAAATTTTGAAACAGCTATATCATAAAAAAAAGAGAAACATTTTTCTTACTTCATTTTATAAAATCCACACTCTTTTATTTATATTTATACTATATCGCAACCGTTACTTGCAAGACTCACGAAGCCTCACCATCTATTAAAATCTAATCCACGATTGTTAAGGTTTGTTTGTTTTATTCTGCATACAAGTATACATATTATGGAAGAAAGCGATTATGTTCGGAACGGTTTAGCGGAAAAAGCATTGGCACAAGCAAGGAGCATTCAAGAAAAAACTACTATTCTTGTTGAAGGGAAGAGCTTCGTTATTTATCCGAATGTGTTCAATCCAATCGTATATTCAGCCGCTCTTTGGTTTACACGTTCATTGCTTAAATTAGTTCAACAATTAAAACCTGAACATATGTTAGAACTTGGCACAGGTGCTGGTTACAATGCAATTTTAGCTGCTTTGAACGGTGCTGCCTATGTTACGTGTACTGATGTATCACAAGTAGCCGTAAAAAATGCACAGGAAAATATTGATAATCATCAATTGAGAGATCGTGTGATAGCTATACGTAGCGACGTGTTTGTCTCACTACCATCAGAATACAGAAATAAATTCGATTTAATTTTCTGGAATCTTCCATTTAATCATATCAATAAACCAGTTAGTGAGTT
The DNA here is from genome assembly GCA_905250075.1 of Rotaria sp. Silwood1. Classification (NCBI taxonomy): domain Eukaryota; kingdom Metazoa; phylum Rotifera; class Eurotatoria; order Philodinida; family Philodinidae; genus Rotaria; species Rotaria sp. Silwood1. Next base: position 11,573 of record CAJNOP010001594.1, on the reverse strand, counting down.
AACTGATTTAGAACGGTGTATATTTGATCCAGAACATGAAGCAATTGACAAATGTTTCCGTGATGTCAAACAATTTCTTGTACCATATCGTGGTCGAGCATTCTTTGCTATTGCTCCCAGCATCGCCAATTTCGAACAGTATTCTGCCATTGCTCGGAAGCATAATTGGAAAGTACAACTTGTTAGTGAATATGAAACAATTATGGGTGACGATATTGGTTCCGAAGAAGTAGGCCCCGGAGCTCCACTTGCTATCTACGAAATCATTGCGATTGAAAGAAACTGAAATTTTAAATGTAATCTGCCGAAACACTGACTAGTTTTTATCTTAAGAGACGGTCTATGAGAAAATCGAACATGGCCATACCCAGTCAGACAAGCAACGAAAAATAACGCGTACAAAGCGGCTGTGCGTGTGGGTGTGGATGTAGGTGTGAGTGTGGGTGCGGGTGTGGGTGTGGGTGCGGGTGTGGGTGTGGGTGTGGGTGTGGGTGTGGATATAGTGAACGGAAAAACCCACACACATTCCCACATCCACACTCACACTTACACCCACACCCCACCCACACTCACACCCACACCCACCCACACTCACACCCACACCCAT
>CAJNOP010001594.1:0-10866 GCA_905250075.1 Rotaria sp. Silwood1 | reverse complement strand
GCTACATGTGAAAATAATTTTGATGAATTTTAATAAATTTGTTCTTCGTTAATTTAAATGTTCCTGTTTCGCCAGGGTCGCCAAATGTTAGCGTTCGCGCTCACGAAGAGCGACGAACACAGTTAACGTTTATGTGTGTTTTCTTCTTTCTGCTTATTGTTTGAAAAAACAAATGTTTATATACGAACATAAAAATAAGGACAAAAGTAGAATAGAATAGAAAGGTTAGTCAAGGACAAAGAAGAGCAATAGAAACGAAATAACAGAAACGAAAATATCAAAGAAAAGAGAATAGATAGAATCGAGGTATATGTAGTTACAATACACTGTAACAGTGTCCAAACACAAAAAACCGTTTCTCATCCTTCTCTTGACATGATTCTTTCAGCTTTTTGTATCTGGTATTCCTTATTTAGGTCGATTAGACCCAGACTACTGACGCTTACTCAATGAATCCCCACACATTGAAGCGGCATTTCTGAAGATAATTCAATGCAGCAGCTAGTCGCTCGTCGGCGCCCCTCGGGGGCGCCACTTGCGGCTAGCTGCTGCTACCTCTGACCTTCTTTTCCCATAAGATGTTTCTTTTTACTTAAACTCTATCGAATGTCAGATTACTCTTAGTTAGAAAAATTGTTGAGTTTAGAACGAGATTGCTCCAGGTGAGCTGTTCCGAACCGACACTTTCCTCTTATTCATTCCTAATTTCTTTACCCTGATTGTTTGACCAATACGTTAGAGTTTTATTAGGGTTTCGGATTTGAGGGAATCTTAATTGGTTATTCTTGATACATATAGGTTTCACATAGATCTTTTGTTAAACAATATCAGAATACGTTTGCAATATTATTCGCCAATCGTTCGTCACCACTTCTGTCAGGTCCTGCTCATACTCACTCGCTGCATTATTTGCACAAATTAAAGCAATCATTGGTTATTCTGCATTCACCCTACAGGCCGTAACTTCACTTATGAGATTCTTTTGATCCTACTCCTTTCGACCTAAGCAGAGTCTGCAGAAAAAGCTATTCAACTCAGAAACCATTGTGAATAAACAAGAATCGCTCAATCTCATGTACCTAAGATTGGGTCCCAGTGGTATGTAAACATTGGCTTACCACACTACGATTTACTGACATGCACACTCCAACAGGTCATACTCCGACCCACGTCTACAATGATACTGTAAAGGGGGCACCGCAACTAAACAGCAGTCACAAATTTTCACAATACAGAAGGGTTTCCCACATTTTGAGTTTCTTTTCTTTCAAATGACTTTTTCCCAGAGATTTGTTTTTTTTCTTAGACAATAATTTAGAGAGAAAATTATGATCTTTTTTCAAACAAATAACGAATCAAGCTTTTCAGAAATTGACTTCAGATTTGAATTCTCCGACCCTAATTTACTTTCATCAACCTTTATAAGATATCATTATTTTCTCAAAAAACCCTTTCCTCAACCCGAAAAACTCAATTCAGAAGGGTGTGGGTGTGGGTGGGTGTGGGATGTGGGTGTGGGTGTGAGTGGGTGTGGATGTGGGTGTGGGTGTGAGTGTGGGTGTGAGTGTGGGTGTGTGGGTGTGGGTGTTGATGAAGAGAACACTAACATCCACACTTACCCGCACCCACACCCTTGTTATAGTCAGCATTATTGTTAATGATTATGCTTCTAAAATATACAGTTAACATTAAATCTGGTGTTGACGTATTATTCTTTTGAAAAATGTGTTTATAGAAGCAGTTATGTTCTTTAGCAATGGTATCTAATGAAGAAAAGGATGAAATGCATAAAAGAAAGTGAAATGTTTTCAAATCGTTAGTGTGTGTTATAAAATAATTATTTGAATACTATTTGGTAGAAAGATAAAAACACCTTTAAATGTTAATAATGCAATTCTAGTATACTTTTAAGAAGTTAAATTTTGATTTCAATAAATATGAAATCGGATAGATTAAGGATGATGCATCAGCAGTCTTTCGTTTTTATTGTTAATGACGATGAAGGAGGACGTGTTCGGACAAATTCTAACTTTGAGCTTCAGCCATTGCGTGGACTAACAATGAACCCGGTAGTGATCAAATTCGAGAAGTTTTGGCTCAGTGCATGCCTAAATATCGTGCTGTTTTAATAAAAGTGTATCTTCCATTTTTCGCCTAATGCACTTCTAACTAGGAAACATTGGCTGTGCGACACATTCGTTTTTCTGTTTCGTTCGCTTGGCGTGCGTATGATTCCAGGCTCTCTTTCACCGAAGACGAATACGGAGTAGTAAGAAGAATAAAGTGAGTCATATGGCGCACTTTTATTTCTATTTGAAAATAATATAAGTTACTTATATGACACATTTGAGAAACAGAATACTTCCTAAAAGATTAGTAAGGATCTAGAAACATGTGATAAGACCTTTCGCTTATAAAAACCTCACACTCCTTCTCTTCATTTTCATACTTCTGTACGAATACTCTACTAAGTTACAAACATTGTTATTTCTGTCGAACGATTAATCAGAGTCAAACCATGGCCACTGCTGCTGTTGAAGTATTGAAAAAAGCTGTTGATATCGCAACTATTCCAGCTGATATCATTGCAAAGCAAATGTTTCCGAAGGCAATACCCGAAAACCAATGGCATGAACATGTCAAAGAATTTTTGACTAATTCTAATGATGGCTATATCATGGTTGAAACATCGACTGAAGACATGAATAAAATCGAAGAATTACTTGAAACACCAAAAGGCTTTTTCTCAACTCCGTATATGATCAAAACAAAGTGTGAGCATTGTCCTAACTGCAGTCGTCAAAATAATTTCCTCGACGTCGTAGCAACTGGTCTCAAAGTTCATAAACCAAAATTTCTGGTAGATGTTTTTACGGGAAAGTATGGACATATTGTCAATGATGCACCTCATCAACGATGCTTTTGTTATCAATGTGGCATTTTGTTGCCGAAAGATGCGACTAAATTTTCAGCGCCCAAGAAGCCGACAAATGAACAGAAAGCATTATCTTCTTATCTTTTCCCCATATACACATATCGGTTTTGAGTTGTGTGGATATACGCGAAAGAATTTTCCGAAAAAAATTTTAATACTTTTGTGTCAATAAACGAGAATGAAAGAAAAGACACTTCCGTTTCTGATTATGCGTTTGATGTTCTAGGGTTTATTTTTCGGCAACGAATGTGCTTTTACCTGAACAATCAACTAACGTCCATGCCAGAATTAAAGAGGAGTTGGTGTAAATTGAATAACTCAACAGCAGCAAGAGTTAGCGATCTGCGGTGTTCACCAATCGACGGAGGAGACCGGAGGACATATTTTTTCACGATATTGTTTCGGACAAAATTGTTTTAGACACTGTTATTTCTGGAAATCTTTTTTGAGAAGACGTACAGATGATATGCCAATGCAGTGAATTTTCATTTTGATATTCTCATTAGATAGAGGAACTTCAGATCTATAGTTCAAGATACAATGCAAATGGTTCTCTTATTACATTCTAACGTTGAGCAAATGGAATCATGTATTTACATGCGCAAATGATAGAGAATTTTACTGATTTTTTTACTATGTTTTCGGACTTTGTATCATAGTAGCTTGGTATTTCGATGAAAATATGATTAAAAGTAAGAAAGCGCGTTGTATATTGAACTATAGATCTGAAGTCCCTCTATCTAATGAGAATATCCAAATAAAAATTCATTGTATTGGCATACCATCTGTACGTTTTCTCAGAAAAGATTTTCAAAAATAGCAGCGTTCAAAACAATTTTGTCCGAAACAATACCATGATAAAATTCGTCCATCGGTCTCCTCTTTCGATTGGTGAAAACTGCAGGTCACTAGCTCTTGCCGTTGTTGAGTTATTCAATTTACACCAACCCTTCTTTAATTCTGGCGCGGGTATTACTTATACAAACACAAATACTCCTCTTTTTGAAAACAATAATAATAGAGATAGAATTGAATTTCGAATATTGGTAAAAATTTTCGATTTATGAAACTAAACAATGAAAATATGCTAAGCAAACGAAGATTAGAACTCAAAGAATTTAGTAATGTCCAGGTTTATTCTGTTTCTAAAATTTTCTGTCAGTAACATATGTCGTACGTTCATAAAGTGAAGATCATTCAATGCGAAACTACAATTAACATTGGAGACAGAACCTGTGAACTTTACGAAACAAGTATGAAATAAACAGGAAGAAGTTTTCATTATCACGAAAGAATCTTAGTCGTACTAAATATTCAAGGTATTTTTCTTCTGTTAAAAGGTCATATCTCTTCAGTAAAACAATTAAAATTAACTACAGTTGCATTCTGCATTACGTCGACAACATCCAAATATTCTATTAAGGAATAAACGAGATGTAAATGAGGTTCGAATACGACAACAATATGTCATGATTATAATTGCTAACTTCAACTAATTGTTATATTCTCAAAACTTTATGTCGTTGAATAACTTATTCTCACCATTCAAATCTAACAATCTCACATATCATGTATTTGTTAATCAATTGAGAACCATCCATATGCTAAATAAGCTCTCTAAAAAAACAAAGTTAGATGAAAAGATAGCATAAAAATGTTTCTTTGTTGACTTTTTTCTCCTTGCAAGAGTATTATCTACTAGAAAGTGTGTTCCTTTGACTGTAAGAGTCATATATTAAATGGAATGAAGTTGCTTTTTATTATATATGGGACAAATAAAAAATAAACAGTCATGTAAAGATTTCCATGACGATCATTGTAAAATTTAACCTTCCTGTGGGTTGTCAAGCGTTAATACATTTCATTAACACCAACTTTTAAGGAAGACTCGTTCATTTAAGGTACGATCAGTCTTTCGATTGGATGGACATGTTTTTGATTTTATCAACAAGGAGTCAAACTTGTATTTGAGAATATTGTTGAGCATTTTAGTAAGGATTTGTTTCCTCTATTTTGCTCATCAAATTTTTTTCATTATCATAAAATTAACTACATGAAAAAAAATTATCATTGGACGTACAATAAAATTCTACATGTAATTCAGAATTTTTAATCTAAGTTAATCGAAGGAAATTACAAATCATCGTATATTTCCTTTTGTCAAAGCAAAAGAATGCTTCATTCGCTTGAGGTTCAGAACTCTTCTATGTATTAATATAGATATCTACTGCCTTTGAAATATGAATCAATCAATTAATACCATTTGTTTGAATCGGATGCGATTCATCTAATGTGTCGTCTGTAGTAGAGTAATTAAGAAAAGTTATGTTTCCTGCAGGTCATAAAATAGTTTATGATTAGATTTACATGAGATATTTCATCTAAAGATTATTTTTATAACTTGTGCTGGATGCGAAATCTATAGTCGTCTCAATATCATTAAAGAAAAAGAAAAAGATTAAAAATTTTCAAGAATCTAAAGTATCTGCTATGATAGAAAAACCACATCGTTATATAGATCTTCATTGGTCCTCTTGATTCATTTATGATTTATAGTAAATAGTACTCATTTTTATATGTTAGAATCTTTAATACGAATTAGATAAGATTGACATCTAATATTTTTTTTATTTATGATTTATTCTACGATGTTTACTTGTGATGAAATATATTTTACGTGTTAGTTTACAATTTGTTTCATTAATATATGATTAGGAATGAACCAATTCTTAAAAGATAGTATCAAAGATAAAATTTTGTCTTAATGAAAAATGTCATTGTTAGTCGAGTTTGCATGACATCTAAAACTAGCTTTATTCACTTTATCTGAAACTGCAATCCCAATTCATGTAATATTGAACAAAATTTCAAAACTTGACTGAGAATTCAAATTTTCAAGTTTTTTTTGTCTATCAATATATGTCAACTCCTACTCAATTTCAGACTTATCGTTTTTGATTTTGTCAAAATTTCAGAATATATTTGCAAAGAGCGTTCAAAACTCAACACAATTCATACGAAAAATCGATAAAATATTCATAACTCTCATTGCAATACATGCACTTTCTACAAACAGGATTAAATCCATACCTGTTAATACCTTTGAATTTCTAATCAGATTTTTCGCTACGTTCAACATTTTGAGTTATCGATCTGTTATTAATTTTTTGTATCAGTTGCATTTTAGAATTCAAATCTAGAGGCAAGAGAGAAACAGCGCTACTACTCTAGTACTTCTTTGTAATTTCGACGTTGGCAAAACATGGCATTCTTCATCAGAAAAAATATCATCTTTAATACTATATTGTAGAGATTAATGCATCTCTAGATCTATGCCTGTTTCAGACATTTTGTTAGTATTCATATTGATGAGCAGATATGCGACCAGTATTGAAAATAGTTCTGTAAGAGTATAAAGATCGAGAATTATTTTAGAACTATTCTTGATTATTTAATTATATCCTATATTTATTACTAAGTTGTTGATATTAAAACGAAAACTTTGATTTCTAATGAACTTTGTTTTACTTAAAGAGCAAAAAGAGAAGTCTTTAAGAAATAAAGTAGAATTTTATGCATCATGTATATTTGAGATGAAAATTCAATTAAAGGGTGGGTGACTGGGTGTGGGTGTGGGTGGGTGTGGGTGGGTGAGTATGGGTGTGGGTGGATGAGTGTCGGTTTAGCCATGGGTGTTAGTATGTATTGGTATTCGTCTGCATTCAAGGAAAGAGCTCGCATACACCCACACCCACACCCATCCAAATCCATACCTCCAACCACATCCACACCCATCCACAGCCAGACCCACACCCACACCAATCCACACCCACACCCACACCAATCCACACCCACATCCACACTCACCCTACACCCCCACCCGCTTCCGAATGGAACCGGTTGGACCGGTTGTTGCATCCCTGTCCATACGCGCGCTTATACGTGCACTCTCATTGATAAACTTGCATATAACTCATTTCAGTTTATGCTTACAGCTGACAGAATCATGTTTTATCAGAAAAAATTGAACAGTGATTGATTTTGGAATGAAAATCTATGTTGTGCACATTAATGAAAAAAAGATTGACATAGACCAATAATGATTCAAAAAATAAGTTGAAATTGATTATAATCCTATTTGAATTCATCTATAATTGAATGTAAGAAGGCAATAGATAATTGTGAATCGGATTTTTTCATAATAGTAAGATAAAATATCTACATATAATTGTTAAACTTTTCACAAATGTCTATCAAATGGATTCTAAATCGTGACTATATGGCACACAATGTATTGGTATCTCGTCTAATTATCTACCTTATTTGATTTTAAACGATAAAATCTTTTATAAAAGTACATAAATAGGATATAAAATGTTTCACTCTATCGTTGACAAAGGCATATTTATCAATTGTAATTTTCTACTATTTGTTTGCGGGTCGGAATAATTTTCAGCATGATGACTGAATGATAATTAATATTAGGCGATGTAAAACTGCCTGTAAATATTCCAAGATCTTTTCGGGCCCATAAATCACGAACAATTGCTGCTTGATCATTTGAAAATCCAATATCAGTCCATTTGACAGTGATTGATTCACTTCCACTATTACCTCGATTAAGTAAAACAACAGCTTGCGAATGATCTGAAAGTGGACCAGCCCAAACCTCAAGTTCTTGTAAAACAGTTAAACATTGACCGTCATGTTTAGTTCGTACTGTTCCGTCTGTAGCATTCCATAACCATTGTTGATGATCCTGTTTATCACATGTATATGCATCAACATTTGGTCCATGCTTAAGATTGTCATTCAAACTAGTGAATTTCAGTTTCATGTATGTATTTCTCAATGATAGATGAACTTACCATTTTCCATTCATTTGTGAAATAACAGTTTGATCAGATGTTCTAACTATCCATTGTTGGTTTTTCCCTTGACATTGTGCTTGTGAATCATTAAAATGACACTCATTTAATACAATAGCAGCTCCTTCATCTATACTACAATTATTAATGGATAAACATTTTCCATTGAGAGATGATCGAATTGTTCCATCTTGAGAATTGTATGTCCATTGCAGACGTTTTGGTTCTATTTTTGATGATGTTGAACAATTTGTAACAACTATCTCAGTTGATGCATTGGGGAATTGTGACGACGCAAAAGCAACTTTTTTTCCTTGTACACCTAATGAATCTTGATTAACAGCAATTACTTCAGGATTAGTTAAAGTAGATAAAGTAGCTGCACTCATATTAGTTACATCACATCCAATAAGTAAGGGTGCTTTGCTAATAGCCCAAAGAGAAAAGTGTGTAGAATATTCAGCATCAGTCATACCACCGTTTCCTATTTCAAGCACTAAATAAGTATAAAACAAATGATGTTAATTATATCATATGAAACTTTTACTTACTATCAGGATCATTCCATCCACCAGGACCAGCTTTATCAGCAAAGTCATTGTTCTAAAAATGGAAAAAATATTCTAATGTATAAATGCCAATATTATCTTACAATATCAATATTAAACATCATATAATCCCAATTATCTCGAATATCTCCTGTTGTGCGCCAACTATTTCCAACATTAACTGCCCATAATGCTGGTGTGTCAACACCCCATTCTATGTATATGGTATACGATAACAAACAGCGATGAATTTCTCAATAAGGAACATACCGCACATAGAAAAGAAGATAGGTCGTCCACTAGCATTTAAAGCATCTCGCATAATTGGATATCGAACTTCAGGAATAGTTCCATCTGTATTACAATTGTCATATTTTAAATAATCAACATTCCAAGATGCATATGTGTTAGCATCTATTGTTTCATAACCAAGTGAACCAGGTCGTTTAGCACATGTCTTAAATCCAGCATCTAATGTAGTTATTAATAAATGAATTAACCTAATAAATACATGTGGTCATCGTACCTGAATAAAGACCAAACTTAAGATTTCTTGAATGGACATAATCAGAAAGAACTGGTATTCCACTTGGAAAAGCTTCAGGATCAGGATGAATAACACCTTGACTATCTCGGGTCAATTGCCAACAATCATCCAGATTCACTATTGAAAATGGAAAATATTTTGTACATATAAATAAGAAAAGAACAAACCATATTGATATCCAGCGGCTGCGAGACCTGTAGCTACAATAGCATCTGTAGTTTGTTGGACTATTTTTTCACTAATATTATGTTTAAAATGATTCCAACTGTTCCAGCCTTGAATGAATGAATAATAGCAACAGATGCATACAATTTTAGTGTCTTACCCATTTGAGGTGTTCTACCCAATCCATTATTCAGTTCATAAGAAACTCCGATGAAAAATGTCAGGTATATCAATGTTGAGAATATCATCTTCTATTATTAGTAGAATAAAAAAATTAATGTAGCTTGGTAAGAGACCGTTGTCCTTTTATCTCACACTTTATTGATAAAGTAACGTGTAGCAAACACCTTAACTATGTCTATATTACTATCTTGATTTCGATATACGGGTATGTTTATATGTGAATATACACTTTTTTTTTCTTCCCTTATTTGTAACTCAAATATTGTACAAGTAGTTTAAGAGTAGGTCCACGGTAAAACCACCTATGCTCTACCCAGCATACAATTTTAATTTGGCCCCCTTTTTGTTCGCTTTGACGCTTACTATGTTTATATATCATAGCTCAAAAACCAGAACGTTTAAAAAGCTGAGTGTCAAGTTGGCCAACCTGTGAGAGTGGGTGTGGGATGTGATGGAGATGATATAGGTATTGATATTATTCACCCATCGCCGACATTCACATCGACAAACCATTTGCAGAGTGATTGAGTGCGTCTTCCGGAACCATATTGATTCTTAGTCAGACTTAAGTGTACCTATGTCAGCAGCATCACATACACAGATACACCCGCAATAAGTTTAATCATAGATTTGAGATGTATGATCAAAGAAATCCCAACTCTATACGACTTTGTAATAGATAACATAAAAAACATGACGGTTTTCAACGAACATTAATCTTGATTACATCAATGATGCTAGAAAATGTACCGATATTCTCTAAACAAAAAACCTTGAATCCCAAAACAATAATTCGAGAAAATATCTTTATTGAAGTTAAGTTTATATTAACGCCTTGTTTATCATTCGATGATCATGATCGAACACACTTATTATTAAATCCATTTGATAATGTCAATTGCCGAGATGATATGAAGACAATATTTGATAGATATTTCCATACCCTACAGAATATATTCATATCGGATGATACTCTCATAGTATCAGAGAGGCTATATACGTTTCGAACTTCGAAAATCCTCTCATTTCATCAGAGAAATACTGTAAAAACTAGCACATTTGACGTAAATGAATGCATAAGAATCATACAAATGCGTGACTTTGACGTTCTGACGACAATGATACGTTATTAGCAATGATCGGCACATATGGTAATACCCATGAGCAACTAGACAGAGTCTAATTTCACTGCATTTTTTTTTAAATAAAATTGAAAAGTATAAAGAAAAGAGGAAGAAAAGTGATGCAAAATATTGGCTGATGCTGACTAATTGATAATGCTCATCAGTATTGATGATAATTGACGACTCTATTCAACTTTCATTGTCAAGATGAGTTCGCGCCATATTCTGGGTGTGGGTGTGGGTGTGAGTGTGGGTGTGGGTGTGGGTAAGGGTCTCTTCACCTCATCCACACCCACACCCACACCCTCAAGTAGATTAATATTGATATGGAAGAGCCATTTCTATAGACAAAAGACAAAAACATTGATGCATCTTTTGTTGTCCCAGACAAGATAAATGTATTGGGAGAATAACAAAACTAAAAGTAGAAAGGGAACACTACCTCTATTGACAATGAGTCAAAAAACTTGATATCACACATTAATCCATTTATTTG
>CAJNOP010001593.1:7603-27544 GCA_905250075.1 Rotaria sp. Silwood1 | reverse complement strand
GTGGAATTAAATATCAAAGTCACTGTTAACCTTTCCAAATTTTAGTACAGCTATTCTGAGATATGAATTTATCAAAAGTGTGGCATACGCATAAATAGAAACTTTCTGTTGTCAAGCATAGTAGTTATGTGAAATGAGTACACCGGCTAAAATTTCCAATTGACCATCAGTGAATTTGACTTGATGTTCGTGCCATGAATCGTAATAGGTACGATGAAATTTGTACTATTTGAGGATTATGTGAATGTTCACAAAGTTTCATCAATATATTTGGTAAATGAATTGAAATATCATACAGACTTGAAAGAACGATAGCACATAATCCAAGTATACCTACAATAGCAATAATATAGAACTCGTAAAATACCGCTCCATTTCATTAATATCATCCATATAACCACACTCATCTCCATGTCAGTTGACTACGTCCTTTGCTGATATCACATTTTTTACCATCGATAATCGTAAAATAATTTGTTTTACTCATCGTGAGAAAATATCCCTTTGATAATGAAACAAAATTACATTGTTATTCAACAACAGAAATAAAAAAGAATAATCTATCCTACCGAATCTTCCTCAATCGCTGAAATATAACCACATTGATAGAAACCCGACAAAGTTGTCGATGCAGCTAGTCGCACCTCCGATTGTTCATCAAACAAACATTTTAATACAAGTTCATGCAATCGTTTTGCATAAGGACGAGTATTAAATAAATTACCAAAGACCATATTTCGAATAAATTCAATAGCTGCTCAACGTGCATGCTAGTTGCATGTCGTATATTTTTTGTAACACCCAATATCACATCTCTACCTGTTTTGATTAAATTCAATGCTTGACATGTCTCAAAATCGAGCTCAATAAACTGATCAGAAACACTAACTAATTCAACAAAAAAACAAATCTTGATAAAGATAACCAACACTCTACCAAGTGGTTTTTTTTCATAAGCTTCAATGGCTCGATGTAATCGTTCACCTATCATATCAATAAATTGATTGATATCGGTATGATGTGTTAATTTCTCACCAAACAATGTCGTATCGAATTGGAATGACATCGCTAATACACTAAAAAAAAAGAATCATTTATTTGATTTACGAACGATTGCACTTAGTCTTACATAGCTATACGTTCTCGTACTGATTTGGATAGTTTAAATTAATTGTCAGCGAAATGCTTCATAAAAATTATTGAACATAGTGGGATGATTGATTAACGTACGAATGAAATTAATCAATTGAAACATTCGACAAGGATCTTCATTTTCCTTTCAAATCAAACAATCAGGAATATGAGATAAAATCTTTGAAAAGAAAAAGACGACTGACCATGCCATATTGGAAGCAGATACTCCAGTAAGTGGATGTTTTACCGTTAAGACGAAGACAAACTTCTCTAAGAAATGGCGTGAGCTTCTGCTACAGTTCATCAAGCTAAATTACGCAACTAATCAAAACTTAGTGAAACAGATTGGGAGAGAATGACTTTGTTTAATTCATTTTACTCTTTTATGTACATGTGTTGTTTCATTAGTGAATTGATTCATAAAGTACTTTTTTCGAATCTCGAATCACGCCAGCTACGATTTCGGCTGTTGCTCGTTGACTAATTACTTGTTTTTCTGGTTTCTTTTCACGAATGAGTACGTATAATTGTTCAATAAAATTATCGACAAAAATCAAACCAAAATTTCGAAAGAGACCCTACCCAAGCGAGCCGAAAAAGACATTCGAGGGGTGCGCCGAGCCCTCGACCCATCGGAAAATGGCAATCCGAGGGGTCGATTTGAAATTCCGATGGGTCCAGAGCCTGATGGTAGGTACATTGATAGTTAGCAGAAGCACGAGATCGAAACTTTGAAACATCTATGATGGTACAATTTCGAGACACGAGCTGTACCCATCGGAATTTCAAATCGACCCCTCGGATTGCCATTTTCCGATCGATCGAGGGCTCGGCGATGGGTATTTTAGGAGACATCGACAGTGCAAAATCGAGGCGTCGAAATACCCCTCGAAAGGCCAGTTGGGTAAGTAATCAATTTGTTTAAATATTAAAATATAAGAAGAAACGAGTAAAAAAAGTCTCATAAATATATTTGTTTGATTTACTTTGTACATCAAAAATCGAATTTTGTCGAATTTCGTGAGATTCTCGTCCAAAGTAATGACTTTTCTCAATTTTAAAATAAAACTGTTATCAAGAAATCGATTAAATATGATAACTACTTGTTCTGACATTTGATCAAGAGTCCAATGTTCTCGTTTATTCACTGAATATTACTGATGATGATAGACCAAAATGATGAAGAATTTTCTCAAGAGACTTTTCAACATAAATCCGAGCTGGTTTTTTGTAAACGACACAACACTCTTGACAGCATACTGAATAAATTGGATAAAAAAAAGCCTATTGTTTCTTCATAATAAAAGGGTGTGACTGGGTGTGGGTGTGTGTGGGAGTGAGTGTTTGAGGGTGTGAGTGTGGGGTGTGGGGTATGGGGTGTGTGGGTTTGGGGTGTGGGTGTAGGTGTATGTGGGGTGTGGGGTGTGGGGTGGGCGTGGGAGTAGGTGCGGATGTCTTCTCAACTGCATGTCAACAACCACATCAACCCACACCCACACTCATCCACACTCACAACCCACACTCACCCACACCCACCCACATCCCCACTCACACCAGGGCTCGAAACTGGCCACTTTTCTACTGCTCAGCCCGGCGTGGCACTTCAAATTTGTTGGCCCGTTCGACCCGGCCTAGGGCCGAAGAAAATTTTTTTAACAAATATTTTATCTGGAATTGAATCTTTAATATCAACACCGTACTTCGAAAGAAATTTTTACACAGCACACCATAGATTAACTGATGAATTTATTGACATCAGATCATTGAAATGATAAGGGGGAATCCATAAAGGACGTTTGGTAAAAATAGGGAGGGGTCGGCAAAAACCGGACAAGATATGCAGGGAGTTCAGCGAAGCTAGACATCAGGAAAAATAGCTTTGCAATTTTTATTTTATGTCTTTCACTTTCGTATGCAAATGTTGCTTTTGTGAATGCAACTTTATCGAAGTGCGTTTCGTTGGCTTAATGTAATAAGTAAGAAGCTCGCCGTCAGAGATGCAGAATCTGCCGTAAAATTAAAAAATTTCCCCGCACGCAAAATAACTCTCCAAAAATTTCCCCACTATGAAAATAGAAGGAATTATCTTTTCCCAACCAAATCTTTAACTAAATATATAAAAAAACAATAAAACAGAAATAGTGCTAGCACCAACTAGAAAGAAGGTTATTTAAAAAAAATGATTTTTATCAATCGTCAATTAATTCTGGTAATCTTGGTACTTGTTCATTTCGGAAACGATTCAACACGAGTGAACCAGAAGATAATAATCTCCATGGTTGATATTGTTCACTTTTCCTGTAAACTAACCAAGTTTTGTCCTTTTTGTTTATAAAATAATCATCTATTGATTGTTCAATAAATTTATCAGCTAAATTCTTTTTTCTTTTTTCTTTTCTCTTTTCTTTTTTCTTCTTTGATCTGCTACGTAGTGGGGATATTTCCCGATGAAAATATAAATGTGTGTTTATTAGTGCATGGAAGTTTGACGTTTCGTCGCTACTTTTCATTCCGAACATCCGATGTCGAAGTCCGTTCCGAACATCCGTTTTCTTCAAAAAATCGTCATTTTTATGATAAAATATCGGATGTTCGGAATTAGAAAAATACGGATATTCGGAACGATCATCGAGAAATAAACGGATGTTCGTAAAATTTTTTAACGGGTGTTCGGAACGGCAACGACACGCACATTTCTATTGAAAAACTGGATAATTTTAACGGATGTTTGTAAAAAAAACTACTGGATGTTCGTAACAACAACAAACGGATGTTCGTAGGGTGTGGGTGTGGGGTGTGGGCGTGGGTGTGCTGAGAAGATTTACCCCCACTCCCACACCCACACCGAACATTCCTATGTTTGCGTTCTGAACACCCAGTAGTTTCTGTTCCGAACATCCATCTTTCGTAACTTTGTTATATGATATAATTCATTCCGAACATCCTTTCTCTACCTTACGAACATTCGTGAGATTTTTTTCCGAACATCCGTTGGAGGACTAAAATGTCAATTCCGAGCATCCGTTCTTTATCTTATGAACATCCGTTTTATCGGTTACGGACATCCGTTAAATTTTTTCCGAACATCCGTCGACAGACTAAATGCCAATTCCGAACATCTTGTGTCAAATATGGATGTTCGGAATGACAGCGACGAAACGTCTGGACGCCTTAGTGCATGGGGTGTGTATAATAAAGAAAAAAGAAAACAAAAGCTAGTTTTAACTGTAACCTTAGTTGGACGAATTTCTTTGATAACACCCACATTTGAAGAACACAACAAAGTAAAACAAGATGTGATATATGAGATGTACACGTCGAAAGAATAATACGCTGAATTCGAATGTTAAAAGAATCAAAAGAAAATTAGTTATACTAATTGCTCTATACTAAAAGCAAATTTTAGAATCTGTGCTTCAAATTCATACTATAATTCGTACAAAAAGAATTTCCCTAATTTTCCTCAGGAATTTTCCTAGAGCCAATAATTTCCTAAAATTTTTACTGCAGTCAATAATTTTTCAAAAATTTCCCCAAACACAAAATTTCCCCGCACGCGCGTGCGCGCACACATACAGATTCTGCACATCTGCTCTCTACAGTCGTGAGAATAAAGGATATTATCAATTCAGAAATGATTCACTGGCAACAATAATCTTTTACGATAATATGAATAAATGTATTTAATTATTACTCTGAGTTGAAGAAAATAAACTTACTTTTGATTACCATTCATTAATGAATGCTTATCAGGTAGCCAAGGATTGCTCAGACTAAAGCTGAGCTCTTGCAATTGTGAATGATATTTAAGTAAATGCAACAGAAAGATTAGTGAACATTCTCGAAGTACAATTGATTGTAAGTTCAAAAATCTTGTTTCAATCTGCATGAAAGCTTTATTAACTGGTAGAACCATTCGACTATCTAGAGTCTTTTGTATACACTGCGGAGAACGATGGTGACATGGACATAACAAAGGAAATAAGTCAAATATTCGTTCATAATATGCACCATCAGGCACACCTTCAAATGTATAAGCATCACGATAGTAAATTGAAAAATGCACGCCAAACATGATGAGAGAAATATTGGATAAAAATAAATGATGAAGATTGATGAATATAGATAAATGTAATGCTAACCATAATCCATTATCAATAAGTAATGTATCTGATACACATAATGAAATAATATATTTAAATACATTCGATTGTAATAAATGTATGCAATAGAATTTGATCACCGCTATACTCATGCGATTTTGACGCTGTCGAACATTGTGTATGATTCTTATTTAATAGCTTCATAAACAATAATACAAAACTTTATGGTTCTTCCTGACGAGCAACATCGTGATAAAATGGTGGTGTTATTTCTATTCATTAACTTCATACGTCAATGTAACGTTTATAAGAGTCAAAAATGAAATTTTTTACGATAATCATTAATTATCCTTTTTGCTCATATGAATCTCATCTTTTCAACATATTTGATAGCTTTTCTTTTTTGAAATAAAGCTAAATGACAATTATGAATACTAATTTAAGTGATCGTTTTTTTTTCATAATACATCGTCCTTTCCATTTACAGAACCATGTTTTTTCAATTCTTGAGGTAATGAAAACTATAAGATATTAAAATTTTAATACTCTAAGCTGTATCTTTGACTCGATATAATATGAGATAATAAATGTCACAGATTCGATTTTCTGTTGTTTTATTTAGATTCTATCAAAATAATTCATTCTGATTTTAACAGGTAGAAAATTTTGTGTAAATTTCGTTTGTATTCTTTTTACAATTTGACTTTTTAAATACTCTCTTAAATTCTAAATACTACATTCGTTAAAGTATGAAGTTGTCGAAATCAAAATTTGATAATATTGAATTTTAATTTTTCATACAATTAGATTAGATTTTAAGTAGTTAAAAGGATACAAGTTTCTGATATATATACGTATATATATTTAATGATTTGATATACTATTTAAATAGCAAATGCACTAATACTTTTTTGCTTTGTTTCTAATAAGTGTTATCATCTTTTTAATAATGCATCTTTCATTTCAAAGATTTGATTGTGTATTTTTTATTTGACACAAAAAAATTATAAATAAAAGTTTCATAGAAAAGAATATTATCAAGAAAACTTAGCATTTTCGATCAATTATATATCTTGACCTTCTCCTTCTTGTCTCATATTATAGTCATTAATTATTGTTCGAAAAGTTTTTATTTATCTATTCTTTCAAACAACACGTTAAAGAAAATGTTTATGAATTCCATTTCCATAAATAAGTAACTGCCAACGATCATCAATAAATGATGTTAAATAAAGTATCAAATTAATATTTTGATTTTCTTTTAATCGTAATAATGAAGGAATAATTAGAATTGCAACATATATGTGTTAAATTCATTGCATAAAGAACAAAACGAAATTGATCGTTTTTATTTTTAATAACAAGACCAAATTGTGAACCAGATAGACTAACACGACCATATTGAATATCTAAAATAGTAATAATCAAAATTAAATAGAAATCAAAATATAATTTATTATATTTTACCATCATCATCTTTATTACTAAGTTTTCTTTTGATCAAATTTTTATTAAATTTTATTTTGTTAATGAAATATATTTTTATATAATTTTTTTTGAATCATGACAACAAATAAAAATACTTTCATCTTGTACAATATAAGTCAAAGAAATAAGATGATTTGATTGAGTACCATGAATTTTTTTAATCGTAGTATTTATTTCTTATTAAATTATTTAAAAAAAACAATAAAAATAAAAATCTAATTACCTACTAAAGTACCATTAACATTGTATAAGATAAGTTCATCTTCATCATATATAAGAATTTCATCTCGTTTTGAATGACATGCCATAGCACAATAAGTTGATGAAAAACTATACAATTGTACAGATACTGTTCACGATAATGAGCGATGAACTGTTGAATAGAACGTAGGTGTATCAAGTATATTTGTTGAAGGACATCTTTTAAGATCATAAATTGAACCTGTTGTAAAATCAAATAGGTAATAATCGATTCGACTGAAAAGGATCAAATCAAACTTGAATAGATGTTGGTAAATATGTTTATAACTGACTAAGACAAAAATCAAATAATCTATTTTACCTGTATATGTTGAACATGTAAACGAATATCGTCTGCTATTGAATTTTATCGAATTGTATCTCTGTTATACAAGGTTCATTTCAATTTGCCGATGGATCTAAAAAACATGTGTTATTTAAGATCTTATCAGTTGCTTTATACTTACAACGAAGAGTAAAAACTTTTAATTGATGTGGCATTGTTGTTATGGTAAGGTACAACTTTCTATTTCATTCATAAGTTATAGTACTATTAAATTTATTTTCAATAGTACATATAATTGAAAAATTTCGACGTAAACTATCGTTGCAAAGAAACAACAACGCCAATAGATAGGAATGTGATGTCTTTTTTAACCCAGTCCGGTGTCTCTTGACCAGGTGTGGCTTCATAGATGTGGACAACATGATATGGGACACTCATCTGAAATGCAATATTATCAAAAGATAACACATTATTTTCCAGGTGGATTATTTCTATTTTGAGTATGAAATTTTTATTAGAATTTCTCAATTATTTCCGCTATGATTTATCATCAATCACAAAAACATAAACAACTTTATAAATCAATAAATCACAATGAAAATTCATCAATTGTTAAATATAATCATCTTATTACACTGGATAGTTCAAAAGTTCATGATAATTATATAGAAGAAGTTTTATTTAATACAAAAATATATTTTCATAATAACATTCGTCTTTATATTAATTATTAATCATTAGAACGAGTGACCCACAAGTTTACAAGAGACGATAAACGAATTAATTGTGCTAAAATAAATGAAATTTATCTATTCGGAGAAAAAAATTATTCCAAATCTGAACAAGATCATTTTGCTTTTGCAATAATACATTGATCATTACTTTAGTAAAACAAATTTATTATCTTATTGAAAGATCAAATATTTCAAAAAAAAGCAACAGAAAAATATTTATCTAGAAAGAAGTCAATATCATTATGTGTGAAAAGTTTTTATCTGTTAGCAAATTGATTTATATTGCTAGAAATCACTATAAATCAGTTTATTTTTCCTTAATTTGACTAACATATTTATTTATCAGTATGAATGAGAAGAAACTGTCACTAAAAAAAAGATCATTTCTAAACTGAATTCGGTGGTGAAGTAGCCTTATTCTTACCAAATAGCCTAGAATAAATTTGAACAATCAATAATTTTGTTTTCCTCACCTGATCTTTTTCACATCTTTTATCTAGACACTCATCAAATGAAACTTTTCCTCAAATCCAATCATTGACAAGGGAGTACAAAATTCTCTTAATGCTATATGACAAAGTCAAGTTATAGTATATCTTGTTTTTTTTTCATGCAAACACCTATTACTCGGTGCTTCAGAAAAGAACAAATAAATGACAATAATGAAAGAATGTTCTTTACCAGACTTCCTTGAAGGAAATCTAAAACTCTCTTCGTCATGTTTGTTTTTTTAAATAAATAAAAGCTTTCCAGAGATTATCCACATAAAAGTTCACTAAAATACATCTGTTAATTATAAAAGTTTTTACTTTGACAAAAAAAAATTGACTAAGAGTTGTTATAGGTTCAACCTTAATTCAATAAAAAGATTTTTTTATAAAAACAATTGTTCACTTAGAGAATAATCCATGTGATTGACAATTATTATATTTGTCAAGATAAAACCTTTAATTGATATTTGATGGGAAAAAAATTTGTTCATTTATTATCGAAAATTTTTCTACTGAAGAATATTGATCATTGAAATTTATATTAAAATAAATAAAAATATTTGAATAATTAATATAAAATTTTACTAAAAAAATAAAAAAAGAGTACATTCATCTAATTGATCAATAAATTAATATGAATTGTTTTTATTTAAATAATCAATTAGAAAATGAACTCAAATTAATTAATATTAATAAATTTTAACATTTTGTAAAATCAATAATTGAGAGTCATATCTACACTAAAACAAGTATCAAATCGAAATTTACAAATGAGGCAAATGATTTCATTATTGACTAAGAGAAAAATATTTTATAATAATAAAGATTTTATCTCAAAAAAAAAAGAAACAAACTGGAAGTAACACTGTCATCATCTGATAATAATTAAAAAGCTAATTCTCATACTTGTCAAATTTTGTAAAAAGAATAGTTTCTTTTTAATCAAATAAAATTTCTTTTCTTTATTTACAATTTTTGAATACTAATTTGTGATTGTGGTATATGGATTGAGTGAAGAAAAATATTATTCTCATATTCAATAGAAATGATGTTTTGCCAGGTTGATATATAAAGCAAGAGAAACCTTATCTTAATGATTGAATAGAGTTTGATAATGTCATACTTCAAACAAAGTTACTATTTGCGAAAATCAAATATTCTGTTGAACGCATTTTTCTACAATTATTTTCTCTAAATATTCTTACTTCTAGCCGGTAATTAATACATGTTTTTTTTATTGTGACTCTCATGTACAAGTGCAAATTTATGTTTCTTCTCTCTTTTCTTCATTCTGAATCATTTTATTTGAAGCACAATAATCACATTTTAAAAACAAACAAAAGAATTTTTTTCTAAGTTGTTACTGAAGAAAATGTTGAGTAACGACCACAAAGGATTACTTCTCTGGATAGTAAAGACAAAAAAGCAATAACTATGTTTATGAGTTATACTTTTAATGAAGAACGGTAACGATTGATTATTGTAGATGGCTCATAAGAATTTCATAAATTTCTCAAAGTTATTTTAAGAGACAATCTATTACTCGATCGAGAAATCATTTCTTCTGAAAAATTTTGCTTTACATCTTTTCGATAATATGACATAAAAGAGCATATAAAATCTACCTATATATCCAAAATTTTAGCCTTGCTTTAATGTCTATTGGCTAAATATGAAGGACATATTGAACATGACACAAGATCCTTAAAAATCTTTCCTCGCGCTCAAAATTTTCAGCAACAATGTCGATCTAAAATCTATTAAAAATACTTCTTAGTTTAATTACTCAACAGATGGTGGGTGTGGGTCGGAGTGTAGGTGTATGCCTTATCTCACATCCACACTAACAGTATTACATCACTATTCGTCGTCCTATGGTCGTCATGATAAAATCCAATCGTACTCACATCACCATATTTTTTAAGAAATTCTGATGTTGCTTGGCCATCCTATTGAAAGAAATCAATTGAAAACTCATGTTCAATTTAGAGAACAAAATATACTTGGCATAATTTTAGTATAAATTCAAGAGCAATTTTTCTGTCAGACTATCGATCGGAATCAAAAAATCATATGGATTTCTCCAATTAACCAGCATGACCTATGCAAAAAAAGGAATTTTCAAAACTATTTCTTCTTTTTCTTATGATTCATTCTACTTGTTCGACCATTACGACGAATATAAAAATTACTTGTATCCGGTAAATCATAATGAACAACAAAATCAATGAGACCATTTGTAAATTGTTCTACAGTTTCCTTTCGTTGTTAGTGTGTTTGATTTTCATGGATTATTACACTCATGAAACTTTTTTGTAAAAGTAATGCACCAATAGTATCAGTTGATCGCTGTGTTTCAATAAAATCAAACAACGTTCACATCTTGTTTCTTTGTAAGTGGTACTTCTTCTATTGTATGTGCTACATCGACATTTGTACTCTCATAGAAAAAAAATATAATCTTAACGAAGGACATATTTTGCTAATTGTTGTAATTGGTTAGAAAATGTTGCGAAAAATATTCATGATACACGTTCTTCTTGTAATGATAAACCAAGACTTGCTAATTTTCGTATATCAAGTTCTAATTCTGTATCTAATATTCTTTAGAAAAACAAAAAAACCGTAATCAAAATTAGGTTCAACACCATCGGTGTCGTTTTTACATACCGGTTAGTTTCATCTATAACGAGAAATTTCACTTGTTTTTAGTGAAACTGAAATAAGAAATCCTGTAAAACTTTGAATACAATCCACTGAATTATAATTTTACTTGGACTTTTCCCACCATGTCTTGAAAACGATCCGATATAGTAAACATATCATGACCATCAGCAGCAATGCGATGTAGGTGCAAATAATAATTACCCGGACATTTTACGAGAATACATATTCTCGCTGTACGTTTATGAAGTAACTTACATGGTACCACAGCAGTTCGATATGTGATTTTTCTTGCTTCATCTTCTATTTGTAAAACATGTTGATATGTAGGTGATATAATAAGGCAAAGTGATGATGACGGATGTTCTCTATTAGATAATACATCGGCATAACATTCAAGTAAAGGATGAGTAGCCGTTAAAAAAATAACTTACTGATCTATCACATCCAATTTGAGCACAAAACCAATAAATCACCTCGTTTTTGAAATCTTCAAAGTGAGCAAGACAAGTATTTGATACAATTTGTGTGTCAACACTAGCTTCTTCATTTTAATTCAATTGGTTTGACTTTGTCTAATGAAATATAAAAAAAGTCATTGTTGAACTAAAAATTAAAACTAAAATAAAGAATACTATATTACCTAATAGTAGATAACAAATTTATATTCTAGGGATATTTTCAAAGTCTTCATCGTTTCTTATTGCTTTAATAAATATATCATCTGTATTTGCCAATGAAGGCAATGGAAGATAATGTTTAATTGGATGATCATCAGCTATAGAAAAAATAACTTCGATTATTTTTCTATCTTAATTCTTATATATATGGAAAAAATGTCTTTTGAGCACCAAAAAAAAAGACAATTGAGCACCTAATTAGTTATATGTGAAAAGAGCACCAAAAAATAAGACAAATGAGCACCAAATTAGTTAAGTGTGAAAAGAGCACCGAAAAATAAGACAAATGAGCACCAAATTTATTACATGTGAAATGAGCACCAAATGAAAAAAAAGATATTAAAGAGATAAATCAATTCTATTTTAAAAGAATCAAAGTATTATTCGAATATATACAGATGCTAAGTTGTGACGAGCTCAACTCAAATTGTATAATCTCATTCCTTTTTGTAAATTATGGTACACAAATGAGTAACGCTGTATATATACGACAAGCTTGAAAATTATAATAATATACATTTCTGTGAAGAATCAAAAAATGTGACACAAAGAATATCAACTTTTGAATATCGTCTAAACGCTCGATAGAGCTAATCAAGGGTGTGGGTGTGGATATGGGTGCACGAGTAGATCCTCTCCTTACACTTACACCTACACCACACCCTGCTTTCTAGTTTCTCCACTCAAATCATGTACATGTCCAACTGGCACGAAGTTATATTTATACAAACATTCAGTTGGCTTAGCAATATTACTGAAACATTATGAATTAACTGATAAGACTCGTTCGGAACTTTTAGGTAAACGACGAGGAAAAGGTTGAACAAAAAAAGTATGATCTGTTTTATTATTATAAAATGGGCTTTTCATTTTTTTTTTGTATATTGATTTCGTACGCATATCTATTATGTATCCTATTTGTTTTTTTTGTTATTAATGTACAAATTTGTTGTTCTTATATCATATGTTTGAATTTGGTGCTCAATTGTCTTATTTTTTGGTGCTCATTTCACATGTAATAAATTTGGTGCTCATTTGTCTTATTTTTCGGTGCTCTTTTCACACTTAACTAATTTGGTGCTCATTTGTCTTATTTTTTGGTGCTCTTTTCACATATAACTAATTAGGTGCTCAATTGTCTTTTTTTTTGGTGCTCAAAAGACATGTCGTCCTATATATATTTACGTTAATTGAAAATATCATCAGAGACCTATATGAAGGATTGAATTTTTTTTTCAAAAACTAAATATATACTTACTCAGTTGTTATTTATTTTGACATCAGAATTATAGAAACTATCGCCATACTATCTGAAAGACTAAACAAATAACACATACTATATATATCACCTGAATATACTTACTTTTGCTATCATTTCCAAGGCGAGCACCATGATTATCTAGCAACTAAATAAAAACTATGGTTTTTCCTACTTATTTAAAATTATCTTACCACGAACACTAGATATGAATTGTCCTCTGTATGGAGCTCAATGATTTGTATTGAACAAATTATTTTTCAATGTAGAAATATAGATGATGATTTATGAAACGTTGTACTCGTCCGAGACTCGTCAGACATCGATGATTTGCAATTATTTGACGACGACACCAAATGAGCACTGTGTTGGTTATTTTTACCTCGTGTATCTTGAAGACAAATACAAGCAAACTTTTCATATTTATTGAGTTTTATCTTACGATGAGCAGCTGAACTGATTCGCTTTCCAATAAACATTGCATTATTCCATGTAGATCAAAACGATTTTTTTTGTTTTCCTTGAGGCATTCTATAACTTTGTTGTTTTAATTTGTACATAGTTTCTGTTGTTTGACGACAACAATTCAATACTACGATTCTCGACATCTGAACTCAAAGTCACATAACGTTCATTATCAATTCCATCAGGTTCATCGTGTAGCTCAGAAAATTCTTGACGCATTTGGTCAGTCTTGCTACTAGTGTTATGTTCTTTAAAACAGAGGAAAATAATTTCATTAAATATGCCATACTTTTTTAAACTATTGATAAATTTTCAAATATTTAAGCATCTAAACAATACACACTTGACAAATGATTATCTTCACTCTATCAAAACACATAACTATCACTTTATTGCCTCTGGAAAAATAGAAAATTTTATTTGATCCTTATAAACAGCAAAATTATACTAATAGAAACTCCAATCGATGGCGATTTTGCAACTGAAGTGTGCATTAACATTATCATTACTGTGTTTCTAATGATTGATATGACAGAAGGAAATTTAAAATCTCTTGTGTGTCATTACTAACAGTATCGACATGAATATGGATGCGAGTTTACTCTTAGATGCATGCCTCACTGACACTTGCGCAGCACAGAGGTTCGAACAAGCTCTTAGAAAATCGATTTCGTTACCATTTATACAATAAGGAAGAAAACTGTGCATTGACGAGATACGAATGATATTGATGAGTGTTTCTCGAAAAGAGTTAATTAAGACTGTTGTGAACAAGTGATACGAATGATTCAACTCATGCTGTCGAATACGTATCATGTGATTTTTCTGTTAGAGTCAAGTCAAAAGCATCTGAATAATTTTATGGAGACTCACTCAGACCTACAGAGATGTCTGTTAATGTTTGATGATCTTAGTGAAAGTAGACTTAAGGAGAAACAAACTTTTTGATTTATCATGCTGTAGTTTGTAGGCATTACAGTCATTCAACTGTAGCAAAACTAACTTTGTACGACTCTTGCTTTTAAGAAAAGTCATATAATCAAATTAGATTTCAATCCTTGCTTCAAATGTTTGCCAGCAAACAGATATATGGAAAAGTACAAGTAGTAAAAAGTATTCGAAACATATTTTATTCGAATTCAATTAATAATAATCCTTAATATTTATGTGTAAAACGAGAATTCATATGTGAGCAATAACTGCTCTTTCAGTTCTAATAATGTTCATATAATATTCTACATTTATGCGATTGATAACGAGTTATTTTCTAGCAAATTAGAACATATATAAGTAATCTTAGGTCAAAATAATAAATCAACTAGTAAAATTTATTTTTCAAAAATACTTTATGGAGAAAAATTCGAATGAAATCATCGTACCGTTAATACATGATCTTCTCTAGTAAAATATTACTAATACTATATGATTTTGTAATGTTGATGGATAAAAACACAGTAGTTCTCTATAGTGAGTTTTTAGTCAAGTCTCCTGAAAAAGTTTCGTGTTCCTGTAGCAAAACTAATTTACCAATCTATATGTCATAACTACACTTACCAGACAATAAATGGATGCAACTGATGTTTACTAAATGTGCAGAATCAATTGGATTTGAATCTTCTGTTAACTTTGTTTGATTTCATTTCTTTTCCTGAGCAATCTATATTAATTTCATCAAATTCATTTTCTTGGCGAATCTTCTTTCACTCATCAGTTAATTGAGATAATATATTTTTCATTTCATTATAATGTTGCATATGCTATTCAATCAATATTTGTCTACATTCTTCTGCTGCTTTCTTTAATTTTCTGAATCGATTCTTCCTTCAATAAGTTCACTTCTTGTATAAATAATAGATTAATGAGTGTTTGACGATATTCTTGTAAATGATTGTAACAAAAATCTTTGGACTTTGGCTGTGCCTATCCCATTTATTAAATGGTTTGACGATGAAAATCGTATCTACGTACGGGAATATACAGAGCAGATCGAAATGAGTGAATATCTATGGCGTGAATACATACAGATATAGACAAACAAAAATAGATGGCTAGAAACTGATGCTGAAAAGTGAAGCGAAATCGACTCTCAAAATGCACTAGCATTACTCTTTCTCATGTGATCATTTATCATATCCTGTTATTCGACAAAATTTGAGAATGATTGTGTAACAAGACCAATTCGACTGAGTTCATATTGTAATTCACTAACAATAATCTCTAGGAACATAATTAAACAAGGCTTTTTTGACAATCTCTTCAGATCATGATTGATGGCAAGAATTTCTATGGAAACTTTAAATCGAAAAGTAATCAATAGAATGATAAAATAAGTTATAGATCAATCATTGCTAATAATAAAAAACAAATAATATTCAACGTCTAATCTTAGAGAGCTATGATTCAAGCACAAGATGTGGGAAATGTCTAACACACAATTTTATCATATGTCGGAAAGATTTTCATATGAGAAATTAAAATAGTTAGTTTTTGAATTTTTGACCAGTGATGAAAGTGTTTCTATTCTTAATTAATATGGTTAGATATATTAGCGTCTAATTACAACTTTCATCATTAAGCTAAGAAAATAAAATTATAGGGTTCTGTTGCCATGCTTAAATCAAGATACTTGAATTCCAGGATTTTTACACCGTATATTAAATACTCACAAATCAAAACTTTAGCAGAATTTTTTCTATTTTTTTTATAGTTGAGTAGAGCTCGCCAAGTTACATAAGAAAAAGTATATTTCAAATGCAAAAACCAAACATTTTATGAAGAAGACCAAGATAACATTATTTTCAGATATCTTAAGAGAGAAACCTAGAATTTTAATATTGGTAACTATTTTGCATTTGAAAGATTGCTTCTTCTCATGCACCTCAATGAACTATATCCGATCATGACAAAAAAGAAAAAAACTTCTAACATTTTAATTTGTGAGTACTTTAGGTATGGTATGAAAATCTTAAAACATGAAATTTACTTTTGAGATCTAATACTGTAGGTTATTGTGAATAAAT
The DNA here is from genome assembly GCA_905250075.1 of Rotaria sp. Silwood1. NCBI lineage: Eukaryota > Metazoa > Rotifera > Eurotatoria > Philodinida > Philodinidae > Rotaria > Rotaria sp. Silwood1. The sequence continues at coordinate 10,981 of CAJNOP010001593.1, read as the reverse complement.
TGAATAAATTGGGAGTCGTGCTCATTTAACTCAGAAAGGTATGGAAGAAGAAACAGACCATACAAAAAACATTAAATCAAAAAGTAGATTACATGTTACTAAATAATAGATCATCTTCATTTCAAATGAATCGAATTTTTTCTGTTTTTCCATATCGATCGGTGCTCGTTGTTTGAAATGAACATTAAAACAGAGAAAGAAAATAACGTTTTTCACTGATCGTTCGTATATAAGCAGTTGTAATAATAAATAGATCAATGGAGACTACAATAAATATGCAGTTATCTAAAGATAAAAAAATAATTCTGAATCAAAGCCTAGAAAATTGTATCTCATTCGTAGGAAAAGTTGTAAAAGACGAAAAATCTTGATTGTTTATGTATGAAAAAGTTATGCTTTATTATTATTTAGTAATGGATTGACTATAGATGAATATAGATGTAACAGAAGCAAAAAAAAACGAAAGAAAACATTTTTAATTAGCAGCTAGATAGCTCCTAACATAATAATGCGCTTAAATTCTGCAAGATCTTAATGATTTCTCGGTTATTTCTTTAGAAAATGCCTTAGAAAAACTATAATTTTTCATGAGCCTTTATTTAAAAATTTAAAGTAACATGGATTGATAAACAAGAAGACTGTGTAGAAGTGTCCATATCAATTTTCTATATTGGAAACACTTAAAATATGAAATTTCCAAGTTGTTGCTTTATTATTTTCGCAGCTTGAAAATCATTTTATCGATCATTTTGCGTAATGTACCGCTGTACGTTTCCTTTTTCTTTTCTTGGTATATTCTCACATAATAAATTCTTCGAATTTTTGATTCCATTGTATCACTTTACTTTACCCAACATGTTCCTATGTAGAAGAATGATCTGAGAAAGAATGATTCACTATTATGGAATGATATATTTTATCTTGTTTGTTTTCGTGGAAACAAAGTTTGAAGATAAGCTGTGCCAAAATGAAAAGTTTATTTTAGAGTCTTCTGAATGCATTTATCGAAGTATGTAACATACAAAAACTAAAACTTCGATTATTACATCATAGTCATTTAACTATCATCTTATATAACGTAACCTCACGTTGTACCATCTTATGGAAAGGAAGAGTCAAAGAATTTACGACAATCATGAAATATATCATTTCGCTGTAGATTATGATATAATCTATTAAAATATACAAATAATAGTTACTTTTCCGTTTTCACTGTTGAGCTTTTAAAGATGATGATGATTTTTTGAATATTATGTCTTGCTTTTGGTATAGAAATACACAAATCCTTTTGAAGAAAAAAAAAACTTTTAAATGAAACGAAACAGAAAGAGATAGCTTACTGGTTTTAATTGATATTAATCAATTAATTAGAATAATAAATGAACATGAATCAATTGAAATACTTCCTTTAAAACTTGCATTAACTCGAAAAACTTCAATGAGAATTTTAAAAGGAAGAAATAAATAAAAATATTGAAAAAAATAAATTTACAATAAAGATTTATTTTATAAAGGATTTCAGACATTGTTCAATGAAATTGTGCAATTGATTTAAAATAATCAAGTATTTCTTGAAGAATTTGATTTGAGATATAAGTTTCATGGATAAAATTAGTTCTTAAATGAATATGTCAATTAATAAATATCAAGTAAAATAAATAATATGTTTATTTACTCGTCTAAAATAGCATCATCTAACTAGATACATTTAAGAAAGTCAATATCAACTAATGGATTTTTCATAAGAAACTTATATGTTATCCCTCTTAAGTGCACAAATAATTGATTATGTTTAATTTTTAATCATATTAAATAAAATTACTTGAATTGAAATATATCATTCGAAGGTCAGCTATCATAAGTTTATATTTTACATAGAAGTGTTCTTCATATATTTATTCTTTTAAAATTCAATTACTATTATGTTTAACATCTTTGAAAGTTGCTTTTTTTTCTATCGTTCACTAATAAAATTTATCTGAGAAGCAATGTGATTTTTATCTAAACATGATCTTAAGATTAACTGACTGAAATCGATATTAATCAATAAACAATTTCTACTAATTCATAATTGAAATTTCTTTTAATTCAATTGTCAAGTCAAGTATTTTCTGACAAGAAAGATTAATTTCCATTTGTGCATTAAATACGATATCTTTTTCTAAATAAAAATTCTTATTTTTTCTACTAAATAAATAGATAAACTTACTTAGAAAAATGATAATGATTGATATAGATGATTCAAAGTTATTTTTAGAAATCTAAATAAAGTTTTCGAAAATTTGATAAAGTTCTGCATACTATGTTCTTTTGATATCCACTCACATCCTATCTATTCTACTTTATATATCACAGTCACAGTATCTAAAAATCTAAAATTAACTTTCATAAAAATATTTTTTAATCTTCTCTTTGTTTACATATCAAGTGATTTTCTTGAGTATTTTTTAAACAATCATTAACATCGTACAGAAAACGGAATACATCTCGAAAATTTCAGTACAACATTATATGATTATATTCTAATCAGATCTGTAATTCGATCTTATGCTGCAGATCAATTTGATGTGATTAAGAGATAAGAATGTAATATTTCTCGTCCATGATCTTGAATCATAATTACTTACTAAGCATTATTTCGTCAATGATTGCAACTACTAGATTACGCTGAATCATTCAGTAAAAACGAATCTTCATTCAAAGATGTTCATGAGGACAATAATTTCGAACGGTTTTTTTTTAATTTAACATTAGTCTCCAACTTGTTTATTACTGAACTTTTTCAATAAATGTTGTAGTGCCCGTCAGAAACACCAGAAAAATTTGACTTGCTTCTATCCTGGAATAAGAACATCAAATCTGCTGTTTTATACGAGTGATTTACAAGACATCCAATTATCATAGTTGTATCTCAAGATAAGAACAGCAACAAAACCTGAAACTTCTACGATAAACTATTTTCGCTCAGACCTGTCTACATAATGAACATGATCTTGACTCAAAAGTAGAGCCCGTCGGGTAGGACCCGGACCCGCACGGGTCCGGGTCCAAAAATTTTACTTTGGCCGGGTCCGGGTCCGGGTCCAAAAATTTTATTTTGACCGGGTCCGGGTCCGGGTCCGGGTCTGAAAATTTTGCTTTAACCGGATCCAGGTCTGAAGAAAACTTTGATCCATACAATTTATTTTGAATTTTTTTAAAGTTTTGTTCGTTTTATACAAAGAAGAGATCAAATGTATTTAGAAAATAGATAAAAAACAACAAAACCCTTCTTGACTATACTATCTAAACTGACTTGTCATTGTGTTTGGATCCAAAAAACTTAAGCGACCGGGTCCGGGTCCGGGTCCAGCAACCTGTAAACGGGTCCGGGTCCGG
>CAJNOP010001592.1:3806-17789 GCA_905250075.1 Rotaria sp. Silwood1 | reverse complement strand
AAAAACTACTAATTCTAAAAATTCATTTTTGAGACAAGAACATTTTAAATTCCGAAATCATTATATTTTGTATTTATCGATAAATAAATACTTGTTCGACTACCCTCACTTATAGAGAAACGTCAATTTTTTTTCATTTTTCGTTTTGCTAGGATTTCATCAATCAATCAGTTTCATTTTGTAGAAGATATTTTGAAAAATAAATTAAAACAACAACTATCATCGAAATGATAAAAAAAGTAGTTTTTGAAGAAGAAATATAAAAAAAACATTTTTTTAAAATTTTTTTCGTTTGTCATCGATATTTCAAGAATATGTTATATTTTTGAGATTTCGAAAAGTTTTATGAGCAAAGACAAAAATAAAACTTTCTCGTTCTCCTAAAAATGAAACATTCATTCATAATAGGGAAATGAGTTAGGAAAATAATTTCTTTTTGTAAAAACAAAAAAGACACCAGAGTGTGAATAACTATTGTATTGTATGTTATCATCATTCAAGTATACCAATTATGATGATTTTAATAAAAGAAAAATAAAACAATATGCAGAGAATTTTGAACAATTTTCAATCAAACTTGAAAATTAAATAGAATCATCTCTTATAGAGATCGACAAATGTCATGATATTTCTATAAATATTATCTTAGACGATAATGTAATTATGTAATAACAAAGAAAAAAAACTGAAAATAATTAGCACTAGTTTCTTCTGACATAAAATTTATTGATAATACTTTTCATTTTAAATAACTATTTATAGAATAATTCTACATGAATTTAATAAACCAAGATTTCCATATGTTAAATACTAATGATCTCGAATGATGGTATAGTTAGACGTAACAAAGTCAGAAAAACAAAAGAAATATCGCCGTGAAAAATGGTCTGAAGGACATGCTTTATTGTAAAATAAAAAAATCTATAGCATTCTTAATACCATCATAATAAAGATTGTCAGTATCACTGTTGAATTGAAATTGTTTTGACTTGTTTCAGAATATTCATTTTCTATGAGAAATATACTATAAGTATATCATCAACAAAATAATCTACTCGTATATTGTAATGTTCAATTATTATAAAACTATATTTACATCAAACTAATCGATTCAACTCATTTTGGGTAAAAAAGAAAGTACATGTTGATCGTAAGTGTTTGGACATCGAGAAATGTGTCCCACATAAGATCAAGTATCCTTTTCTGTGGAGAAGATGTAAGAAATACGTATAACATAATGAATATATCAGTCAGAATTATTATATCTTGCATTGATTTAATCAAAGCCAAATTCATTAAACAATGTATGTACCGTTAATCTACGTACTAATGAAAGAGAGACATATACTATAGAACTATATAAATTAATGATTATACGATTAGTATTTTTAATCTCATCCACACAACAGGATTTTCTATTTTCAGAGAATTGATAGATGGTTTCAAGTTCTCTTTTTTATCAAGAGAGAGTAGTTTATTTTTCATCGAGTTATTTTTGTTTCGTGAGACTTTTCATAAAAATGAAATATTCATCCAAAGATAGGAAGGATGACTCGAAAAAAACATGTTCTTTTTTGTTTATGCTTCATAATTTCGATTGATAATCGACCAAATTAGTTCATGTTTGTCTCGTTTCACTTGAGAAGATAGAGAACAATGAGACGAACATTTTCTTGTTTGAGGAACAATACTTGAAAACCTACTCGAGAAATACTAGAGGTTTTCAAAGTTCTCTCCAGTTGGAATGATTCGAATCACCCTAACTGGTGTAATTCAGATTACTATCTCAAGGTTCTCACCATTTTTTATAAAAACTCTAGAGATAAATTTTGTTCGATGTAAGATAGTTGAACAATGATTGAGATAAATCAATTTTTTTGAATAGTGATCTGTATGATACCAAATGGTTACACTCACTATTATAAAACCATCTCGTGTTATTGTTAATTTTATTTTCATTGTTACTTTTTTTAAATGCGAAATGACAATCTCATAATGAAGATTTCTTATAGCAAAACAAAAAAATAGCTATCGCTGCTCGGCTTTTTCAGCGAAGATCTAAGTGTAGTATCTGCTCTTGTCGATTTGAAAACCAGCGCTGATTTCATTAGGTTTAGGCTCTTTCACACGGATTTTTGAATATCGGTTGAGACCATCCTAGTTCATCCAGAGTTATGCCATGAATCGTCTCAAAATTAGTGTCATCTGGTTTGCTTGCTTTGAGTATGATGGAATGATTTTCGTTTTCTGATAGAACTGTTCAACACATTACCCTTCGCTAAAAATTGGCAGCATGGAACTGTAGAATTAATATCAAGTTACTTTGTAAACGAGAACGACTAGCTAATATTTTATACTCACATCGACCAACAATAAATACTTCTATTATTCGTTGTTTGTAGACCAAGAAATTAATTTGATTAATATGAATCATGAGCGAGGTTGAATACATGTTAGCTAATTATATTCAGAATGAATCTTGTGAAACAATCAAGTTACCTATGAAATTATGATTTAAACATCAATGTGGGAAAAGAATTTACAAAGATCTCCATTTGAACAAGGCTTTTTTCCATAGAAGTCTCTTGTATTTGTCTATCCATATAAATTATTTTATCATATTTGCAGCATTGTATCATAGATTTCTTAATAATTTGTTTTTCGGAAATTCTTAAGTTTTCATGGAAAACATATTGTAGTCAATATAACACAAGTGAAAGTACACTTGACTTACAAATCATTTGAGTATATCCGCTGTATCTCTCCTCTTACAATATTGACTACAATAAATCTTTCCAAAAATCTTTAGAACTTACAAAAAAAGAAGTTAGTAAGAAAAAGAGCTCTCAGGAAAAGAAAACGAAATTATGATTTTTGTTTATCACCTAAACTATAAATCGAAACGATCCATATAACTATGATTATGATTAGAGAATAAATGTCATTGAAATGAGATAATTTGAAGATGATTCTGAAACAACTATTCACTAAGAAATCTTAATAATTATTGCTTATGTGTTATGTGAAATGATTCTGTTATCATCTGTGTAATTGAAGCAATAAATAACCATTTTCATATTTCTTTCTTCAGATTGAACGATCGCAAATGATCACCGAAGTGTTTTATGTTGCGTATAGTCCGATCATTAACAAATAATATTTAACACCTTTTCTATTTTCTCAAAAAATGGAAGATGTTAATTATTGTTTTTTGTTTAAATGAAATCAAAACAAGATAGAATTAAAAATTGAGTCTTCGACAATTAATCGTTTCACTTAGGTACAATTTTGTTGTGTTGCATTTCTTGTAAAGTTTTTTGTTACGCTTTTCAATTGATCATATAAAACTTTGAATTCAGTTAAACATGGTAAATGTGTTTTAAATTCATTCAGAAACTGATCAACATAACTTAAATCCACTGAAATAAGATGAGAATATTCAATAATCGAATATAAATAGTTGTCAACGAATGGATATTTGTAAGATCTCCAAATTTGTGGGTTTAAGTAATGGAAAAGCTCGAGTAACTTGAATGAAACATACATATTTGAATGGAAGTTCATTCTGCAATTCCAAATGAGTGACAGATCTGAATATAATAGATGGAAGATTGTTCGTGATCTGTTTGAGACGATCAAATATAAATGGGAGTGAGAAAACATGACATACAGTCTTACAAGTATCGAAATAGTCTAGAATACAAGTCGTCTGGTAAAGATCTGTATTTATAAAAGTTCGTTGAATATCATAATTAGATATGTGATGACTTGCATCATCGATGTCCTTCTTTGTGCTAATATAAATATTAAATGTATGAAGTCGTGGCATATGAATAAGGATTTTATTATGAAGATGAATTTCATCGACGCATGTAAATCGATATATGATACAAATATATAAAGTTAATTCTTCAAGATATGGCATACGATTAAGAAGAGGTACCATTAATTCATCATATAGACAAATTGTATCATAGCATATTAATGACAAATATTTCAAATTACATAGTTCATCCTGAAAAATAGAAAGATATTTTTTTTATAAATGCATCTTTATCGATTGAATTATAAAATAATTTTATAGATTTCATAGATCTTTTCAATTTTTTTGTTTAAATGTTTTGTTTTTGTATCCTATTTCATGCATCTTCTATTGATCATGACGACAATAATAACTTGATGTTAGTTAACTTCTTCAAATAAAAACCAGGATATAAAAATGAATTTTCTCAACATCTTAATTCGTAGCGTGTAGTAATACGGCTCTATTTCAATTTTTCAAACTTACAAATGAACTTCAACTTCGATATTACGAAGTTAAACTTGTTTCATTGAAAACTCTTAAAAAGACAAAAGTTTTCGAATGTATATCTGCCATCATTTATCAATGAGTACGAAGATTATTATTGATTCGAAGTACGTGAGTGTTTAACCGATCCGAATTTCTAGTGACTATTCGACTGAATTGAAAGTCATGAAGGACTTTTGGTCAAAACCTAAACTCATCTGATTGATTTTAAAAAAAAAAGTTATATTTCTATAACTCGTTGCGACACTTTGAAGCACTCGATACTACAGATTTTCAAAAAAAAATGGAGTATTTAATAGGATGGCATAGTACTGACCGGAATGTTATAACCATAATGTGACCTAAAATTATTTTACATTGATTTGAAAGGTTGTTTTGAAAAAGATATTAAAATCTTTATCTTACAAATCAAGAAGCAATAACTCCGAATATATGTCTCTTTTAATCAAATAATTATAACCATTCGAATAGCACAAGTCTCTGAAGACTAAAAGGAAATCTTAGTTACATGAAGTGATGATTTAAAAAATTTTTACATCTTTGATTTTTTTTTCATGTAAATCAATAAGTCTCAAGTAATTAATGAAAAAAAAGAAAAACTGTTCTTTGCCGTCCTATTTCATAAGTGGATATTCGTTTTAGTCATTGTTGACGTCAGTGTTAAAAGAAGAGAGAAGTGTAAGATAAATATTTCAAAAACGGTTCTTGACATTAATCTAGTTTTCAGCAATCGAAAGAGAAAACATCCGGATATCATTTTCTTCGATATTATATAAGGCGAAATCATTTTAAATTCACACTTGTTTTTTCTGCAAAATATTTAAAAAAATATATGAAAATGATCTCGGTTTTTTTATATAAAAATTTGATATTCCAGAAACAAATGAGTTCAAAGTGATGTTGCCGTACACAATATCCGAGAAAAAGATGTTTCAATGTCTCCTCTTACAATTGCTGAAAACTATTAGATTTATAGTTACCACCATTCTTAGAATACTAGTTTTATATTCATTTCTTCTTTTTTAGTTCTGACGTCTAAACTAATCGTCCATATGTGATAATTGATTATAAAATTATCTTCAACAACATAAAAACAATCTATATGTGTTCTTTTTTCCAATTTCCAATCTGATCAACGGACTAAAAAACATTGATAGTTACACAAATGATAAGCTTCCAATGCTGTAAGATGTCAGTGACACATAAATGATATAATCAATTTGAACGATAAATGTAATTAATTGTTTAAGACAGCCATCTAATAAAGCAAAATGTAGTCGATGGTAAATCATTGAGCGATAACGGCAGATGATAGCTAATGGACGATGGTACAATAGTCAAATACTTGAAATTTTTGTAGAAAATCAAGATAATTCCATACATATCCATTGTATAATATTTGCTTTCTCTTCCACTTTTGTTTTTATTATCGATAAGAGTAAGATCCGTAATTTGTTTAGCAATATGTTGGAAGAGAGTATTGTCTAAACAAGAAAAAAATTTAATATTGCATAATCTTTTGTTTTATATTATGTTTCCTATCTCAATCTTCGAACAGAAATCGACATATGTAAATTCGTTACCTTTGAAACAATGTGACACGGTTTCTTTATTGAAATTCAAAATTTTAAGTTAAATAAGATTAGGATAGTCAGCAACATGAAGAATACGTTCCATAAAAACTGAATCGATAATAAGACATTTCATATTGTGATGAATTTGAAGTAATATTTCTATACAAAATCGATCAAATTTTCGATCAAATATTGAAGACATATCATGAATTGATGACATAGTTGGAAAGTCCTTACTTGAAAAAATAAAAACAATTGTGGTATTTCGTTCTCTATAAGACTAGGTCACTGACAAACCACAGTGAAAATTTCGTCGAGAATATTTTCGTTTCATTACAAGCTCAGTGAATTTCTTAATATCTATGTGACACTTCGTTCCTCAATTGGAATGTATAGAGCATTTCAGTATATTGGTTGCTTCGAAACTCAGAAAAATTCTTTGTAAAAATGAAGTACAGTTTCATAGAGCTAATCAATTAAGTCGATTCATTAAGATTTACTCGTTATTTCATCATATTATTTATTTATAATTTTATCTACCTCCAATCTTTCATTGAGATCATTACAAATTTAAAAAAATTGTCAAGTGTGGATGTGAATAGTACTTTCACTCACACCCACACGAGATCGATAGAAAATATCGACTAATTCACCATATGTGAAATGAATCGCACGATCAAAGGGAAGAAACCATAAAATGAAATTTTCTTAGCTTTGATCCATAAACTATCTATTTGTATAATTTGAGTGAAATCAGTACATGCAAACAGAAATACAAAGATTTCTCTATCATCACGATAAATATAAAGATATCTTAACGTGAACAGAGATGTGCAAAAAAATAAAAAGAAGTGATTAAAAATGTAGTTCATTTTCCTTTTTTTTTGGTAATATAATCTTCACAACTTTCAATTAGTCAAAAATATCAGCAACAGATCTCTTCACAGCCGATTAATGACAAGATGGGGGTGTTGATATAAGTTATGCCGCTATTAAATATTTTTATTGTAAATTTATACAACTAACAAATATTAACACATTCATCCTATTTCTATTAGATAGGAGATATTTTTGTTTTTAGAGAATAAATTTTTCAAAACTATAATATTCACTTTTATGTAAAGTGAAAATACATACAATAGTAATGGATCTATGATAACCTTTCAAATTTTATTAAGCCAGGCACATGTTCCTAAGTATCTCTCATCTTTTATGTTCTAATAACAAAACATCACTCTATCGATTCTATATTGTGTTTGTTGAGATAACACCCTTTCATCGAGAATCATAAACATGGTCGCATATCGTCGTATTTTAAACCGATAAAAATGTTGGTTGACTACGTTTTTCTTATATAATTCTTTTTTGCCTGGGAAAAAGAAAAATTTAATTGCCTTTGTCGAATTCTTAGAAAATGAATTTTCATGTTTATTAAGGGATAATCAAGTGATTAGATATCTCATTACTCAATCTCATATATTTCATGTAGTAGAATATCCATTTACAAGTACATATTGTTTTAACGTTCTTCATTAAAGCAGGAATTCATCTGAATGATTGCAATGAAAGTCTCTTGCAAATAGTCTCTTCTTCAATTTGACATCTCTTTATTAATTTGTAGACCTCTTCTACTTTGTCTGAAAAGAAAATTGTCATTCAATTGAGATAAACATTACTATCAATCCTAGACTTATTATTCTATTAATATTTAACATATCAGTTAACTGCAAATAACAACCAGATGAATGCTGATTTTTATTTATTAATACATACGATACATATAATAAAAACAAGATCAGTGTAATGCTTTTGTTAACGTTATTATTTTGTATTAGAATTTTCAGATGATTGATAAAGACTAGACTAAACAAATATCTTTCTTCTAAATATTTTGATAAACTATTGTCTTTTGCTATGCTACAGAAAGAAAAAATCAATTTTTCTTATTGTATTGAAAGAATTTCATCTTTTTTATTTTTTTTTATTGATCGTGGAATTTGTGATGAAAGTGATATGATTCACGCAGTTTTCCTTTACTAATCACGAACAAATTTAATATTTTGATAGTTAGTGTAAGTTTTTTTCTATTTAAGAAGGTCTAAAAATCAACATGAATATTAAATAACTGAATTCGAAATCAAAAATTGAACAAAAATGAAAATAAAATCATCTATAAATCGATGTTTTATTTTATCGCTTTGATACTAGAGATTATAGAAACAAATCTAGATGGTCAAATTAATAACTCATTCGAAATGGAAGATGCACTAGATAAATAAAATTTGTTTGTAAATGATTTTATTTGTTTCTCAAGTACATGAAAATAAACAGTTTTGAGCATTCATTGTTGCCATGGCGTTTTATCATTAGTTATTAAATCATTTCATTTCTATGTAAATTATAAATATGAATTAAGAGAACAAGAAATTTAAATTAGTATCTCTACAAAAACGTGATTAGATTGATTTCTGTTATTCTGTAGGTAACAAAACTAATATGTTACAGATATCTTTGAATACGTTGAAGTCTATTTGTTCTAAGTGGCGCAAATATGTTAGTGCTCAATCTGTTTTTTTTTGCTGAATTCAAAAATTCTAGAAATTCAATGCAGGTCTATCAGATCAATTTCGTATTCATTCACTGAGCTTATTTTTACTCGTTAAGAATTCTTCGCTTAGTTTTTCTTCATAGAAATATATCTGATCAATCCTTTTATAGAGAATTTGACTTTATATTTACTGGAAAAACAAAAACAAATCTGAAGGTTGAAAAGGAAAAGTTATAGTCGAAGTACTGAGAAGCTCATTTTATTAGCTCATCTATTGTTCATTCATTAACCTATATCAATTTAATGCTATAAAATATTTAAAATACTTAAGTTGAATGTCTTTAGAAATTAGATAATAAACGTTACAATCACTTAAAAAAATGATTGAAAAGTAATGTTCGAATAGTAGTCCTATGAATAAATTTTCTCTTTGAGAAATTTGAAGATCCAACGAATGGAATGGAGCATCTGCTAACAAATGAATCTTACCTTTCAAAATCTTACATTTCAACAAAAGATTTTATTCTCACAAAAATACGTATCTGTCTATGTTGTATGGTTTGATAACGATGAACTTGTTTATGAGGTTTATTTATTCAGAATGTAAACAGTTAAAAATTGAATATCTAAGTTAGACACAGAGCACATATCTGAAACAAAAAAGAAGTGAATCTTTTTGTTTGGTCCAAATATGAAAAACTAAGAAACGATGTTCGTTTTTTTAGGATTACATTGAAAGAGATGTTTACAAAATCAAATGTTATTTTAACTTTCATTGTCACAAAACACATATTCAAACGCTGAATGGTTTCATGGTGTTTCTTTTCGAAATTATTAATATTATAATAAGCTATTACTTTAGATTCGTAAATCTCTAAATGGTAAATGTCAATCGACGTTGTATGTTTTTTATATTAAAATAATATATTCTTGCTGTCTGTTTTCGATTTCGATGTAGAATGCTTTGAATTAAACTTTCAAATATTTTCGTTCTTTAGAGTTGGCATTATTTTTAATAAATTCAAAAAAAGAAATAATCGATTGTAACAAAATTTGTCAATTTCAAACTTCTAATTGGATGTATTACATTTTTAATTCTTCAAAATTTCTTATTAGTAACTTACCAAGGCTTGAAAACTTTGAAAGAAATGATCGTTCCATTCGATGAATTAATGGAATGAGTTTAAATGGAAAATAATTAGATTCTTTCAATTATTATCATAGAGATTTGAGTATGCTTTTTAATTTCAACCATAGACATACGTGTGGGTGAGAGCTTGAAGTATGCATATCGATGTACTTCTCTTTTTGTAAGATTTGTCAACCGAGAGAATTTTGGGATGTGGGTGCTGTTCGTCCCTTCAAACACATCCACACCCACACTCTAGATCTTAAAGAGACAAAGGAAAACGTTTTCAGTTTTATCATGACTTTCGAGCTTTTCTACAACTTGAACATTGGTCTACACTCTTGATATTGTTTTCCTCAAGTGTTATATTAATTATTTCTCTTGTAATATGTGAAACAAAATATCCTATCGTTAAACGCAAATGCTTTTCATTCTTATAATGAGATTATCTCACAATTTTCATTTCAAAATAAATGTCCAAAAAAATATTTGAAAACGAACAAACATCTATTCTGACATTTAATGAGATTCGAAAATGTTTTCATATAAATGTCCAAGAGAAACCACAACAAATCCTGTATCTGCAAATATCGCATTATTTCCAACACCCACACTCAATCGAAATAAAGATTATACTGACAATAGTTTGACGAAAGATTTGAATAGATGAAAAAACAAAAAAGTACTGAAATAATTTTTTTAACGAAAGCTAAATAGTATGAAGAAAGAGGTTCTTTTATCTGATCGACAATTCGCATAAAAGACAAAAAAAATAATTTGTTATATATTCATCCTACAATCAATAATGCAGGCGCAAATTACTTGTAATCGTCTAAAACTAAAAGAAGGAATTCAATGAAAAAAATGCATAATCATTTAATACCATGATCAACTACTAAATTCGCATGTTTATTTTTCACTTCGATTTGCTGTTCTCGTCTCTCAAGTTGACATCTACAGAAAAGAATACTTCACTCTGAGTTTATACTGTAATTTCATAGAGTGAATTTTTAGGTAAATAACAGTAATTATGTATTTCATTGATCAATATGAAAACATTCATGAAATATTAATTAAACTGAAGACATTTTATTAAGAATATCTTTCACAAGTTAAGATTTTCAATCAAGAAAACAACTCTATTCTTTCTTGTATTTCGTCCATTTCAATGGATATCAGCAACTAACATATTTAACTAGATAATCGCAACAAATAATTTATTGATAAACTTCGAAGGAAAAAGTTACCATTGAACGGCAAAAGCGCGACATTCTTCTTATCGTAACCCATTACTTCAAACTACGTTCAAAAGAAAGTGGATCGTGTGAAAACGATAGTGCTTATAAAATCTAGTTCAATCACTCTGTCAATTACGATATTATTACGGCGTGATAATGTATATTTTGATATTGGTGTCTTAAATGCAGTCAACTATGGAAAACGACTCACAAAATCTAGAAATATTAGTCCTTTAACACCACGACTCTCTATTTAAAATGTGTTAAATGAATAGGTTTTCTTGTATATAGAGAGATCTCGAAAACTAAGAGAAGAAATAAGGGTGTGGGTGTGGGTGTGGGTGGGGTGGGGTGTGGGTGGGTGTGGGGTGGGGTGTGGGTGTGGGTGAGGTGTGGGTGGGTGTGGGTGGGTGTGGCTGTCGGTGGGTGTGGCTGTGGCTGTGGGTGTGGGTGTCGGGTGTGGGTGTGGCTGTGGGTGTGGGTGTAGGTATGCGTGTGGGTGTGCGTGTGCGTGTGCCTGTACGTCTTCTGATTGACCCACACCAACACCCACCCACACCCACACCCGCACCCACACCGACACGCAGACCCTAGTTCTTCTTTTGAAGGTTGAAGGCTATCGTTAGCACACTCATATGATATCTGGATTATGACGACTAGATAAGAAAGAGTGAATATTTTATTTTGGAAGAACAAAACAAAATGAAATGTGTCTCGATTAAAAAAGTAAGAAGAGCATGAGATAGATCGAAAAAAAAGAATAACAGATGCGGAAACAGAGGAAAATTCGAACAAATGGCGTAAAAAAAATAGAGAACACTTATATAAATATAATAACTTGTCAATGTACTAAAGAATCAAGCCTTGTTAGTTCACCCGGAGTCAGCTGACCTTCCACCTCTCTTCTTCGCTGTCGAATGTGCTTATCGTTGACCCGCAGTGTAAAAGCGGTTTTAAACTTATCTCTTTCAGCTTGAATCTCGTTGTATCTATCACCAACTTCATATTCTGTTTGTCCCCATATTGATCTGATGATCCCATACACAGTGGAGATGGCTGAGCGTACCATACTCCATGCTTTTCTGAAGAAGCCCATTCCAGATACAAAAGATACAAACGCCATGGTTTCTGAAATGATGCCCAAGATTGAAATAACATACAATTGTTAGAAATACAGTCTTTTTCATTCAGAAAACGACTTATTTTAAGAGTAGCTGCAAAATTCGACTTATAATATAAGTGGAGTTTCAGAAGCTACTTTTCATTCCCAAAATAAAAAAAAATAATCTTTCTTTCATTTATATGATTTATAATTATAAATCATATAAATGAAAGAAAGATTATTTTTCGTTATTTTGG
Source organism: Rotaria sp. Silwood1 (assembly GCA_905250075.1). NCBI lineage: Eukaryota > Metazoa > Rotifera > Eurotatoria > Philodinida > Philodinidae > Rotaria > Rotaria sp. Silwood1. The sequence continues at coordinate 5,632 of CAJNOP010001592.1, read as the reverse complement.
GAATGAAAAGTAGCTTCTGAAGCACCATTTATATTATAAGTCGGATTTGGCATCTCATGTAACCCTCCCCCCATATTAGAAGATCCCCCTATGATGAAAGTCCATTCGATTTAGAAACACCGCTTTTGAAAGCTTTACCGCTTGAACGTCATGTGAATCGGGGGGGGGGGGAGGGGGGGCTTCTATTATGGCAGGGGTTTATTTTAAAGAAGAATGTTCTAAAATCTTTTGACATATGCATGATTATTTACCGTTCAAAGTAGTTGTATTTCACAGATAAATGTTAATGAAGGATTTGAAAATTTTTAGTGAAATGTTTATCATTTGCGAAGTCGATTTATACAATGAAAAAAGGAAAAAACCAAATGATTAATCAATTTCATTTTTATCGATTTCTTCCGTTTGTAGGCGTCTATTGATGCTGTCAACAACTTCTAAATCATTGCGCATATATTGAGAGGGCTTCCAGTATGTAAAGTAGATAAAAACAAAATTGTTTTTTTTTTCCTTTTTGCAGCGTCATTAAAATTCGTTCTTCACGTATTTCCAGCATTAATTTAGGGTGCGGGTGTGGGTGTGGCTGGGTGTCTGGGTGTGGGTGTGGCTGTTGGTGTGGGTATCGGTGTGGGTGCGGGTGTGTGTGTCAGCGTGGGCGTGGGTGTCGGTGTGGGTGTCGGTGTGGGTGTGGGTGGGTGTTAATGTGGGTCAATCAGAAGACGAACAGGCACACGCACACCTACACGCACATCTACACCCACAGCCACTGCCACACCCGACACCCACACCCACACCCGACACCCACAGCCACACCCACACCCGACACTCACACCCACCCACACCCACCGAAACCCACACCCACACCCACACCCACCCACACCCACCCACATCTACATCCACAGCCACACCCACCCACACCCACCCACCCCCACACACCCACACCCACACACACCCACACCCTTTTTGCAGTGTCATTAAAATTCGTTCTTCAGTTATTTTCAACATTAATTTGACGTGGGAAATAACTGAAGAACGAATTTTAATGACGCTGCAAAAAGGAAACAAAAAAACAATTTTGTTTTTATCTACTTTACATACTGGAAGCCCTCTCAATATATGCGCAATGATTTAGAAGTTGTTGACAGCATGAATAGACGCCTACAAATGGAAGAAATCGATAAAAATGAAATTGATTAATCATTTGGTTTTTTCCTTTTTTCATTGTATAAATAGAGTTCACAAATGATAAACATTTCATTAAAAATTTTCAAATCCTTCATTTACATATATCTGTGAAATACAACTGCTTAAAACGGTAAATAATCATGTATATGTCAAAAGATTTTGGAACATTCTTCTTTAATATAAGTCGTTTTTTGTGAAACACTATCTGAAAGGAGTGTTGAAGTGTTGAGGGGTAGAAATTTGCACCCACCCCCCTCTCCGGCACATCCCGTGACAGAGAAATTCCATACCCATCACAGATCGTGACAGAGAAACCCCAATACCCATCACAGACCGTGACCGAGAAACCCCATATCCATGACAGACCGTGGCGGAGAATCTTCGGACCCATCACAGACCGTGACAGAGAATCTATAGGCCCATCACAGACCGTGGCAGATAATCTCCGGACCCATCACAGACCGTGACAGAGAACCTTCGGACCTGTCACAGACTGTGACAGAGAATCTCTAGGCCCATCACACACCGTGACAGAGAATCTTCGGATCCATCACAGACCGTGACAGCGAACTCTCGGAGACCATCACAGACCGTGACAGAGAACTCTCAGAGACCATCACAGACTATGACAGAGGAACCCCCGG
>CAJNOP010001591.1:0-27609 GCA_905250075.1 Rotaria sp. Silwood1 | reverse complement strand
GCTTACCATGCGTAAAGAGCTAGAGCACATAGGAGGCAAACACTCCATTTAAATCAATATTTTTCGCTGTCTCGTTCACTGTAGGATTCAATGCTGTCCTTAATTGCTTTCGAATAACAATATTATAAATTCATGTAGCACAATGAAGTAACTATACATCACATGTCGAACATCATTCGCCGAATCGGATCTCGGTGTGTGAGTGTGGGTGTCGGTGAGATGTGGGTGTGGGTCGGTGGGTGAATGTGGGTGTATCTTTGTCTTCGTTAGTCACCATATCTACACCCGCCACACCCACACGACGTACCTACACCCAGCCACCAACATCCACACTCACATACGCCCTAAGCATCAGCATCCCGAATGGATGTGGGTGTTGGTGTCGGGTGTGAGTGGGGTATGGGGTATGGGGTGTGGGGTGTGGGGTGTCGGTGCGGCTGTGGGTGTGGCTGTGTGGATGTGGGTGTGGGGAGTGTGGGTGGTGTTGGTGTGGGGTGTGGCTGGATGTTGGTGTCTTTATTCGAGTGCACAAGATTCACACCTACACCTACACCCAAACCCACACCCACGCCCACCCACACCCACACCCACACCCACGCCCACCCACACGCACACCCACACGCACACCCACACCCACATCCACACACCCACACCCACACCCACACCTTGCAGACACCCACCCGACACTAGGCTTACAGTGATTTGCGCGCAAGAAATTCAATAGTCCTGAATAAGACACCTTAATGTGCTTTGTTAATTACAAATTCCTGCAAACTGAATTTTGCTTTGTTGTTGCATGAAACCTTTATAATTTCACTCATCCGAATATTGACTGAAAACTAAGAATCCATTTAAATGTTGATAAGCTCTGGTTTTGTTGGAAAAATCGAATTTATTTCTCAGATAAATAATGGGAAAGAGAAAGAAAATAATCATGTTTTATCCGGCGCAAATAACCCACCAGTCGCTTTTGTTTTTCATTTGACGGCGATCGCAATCTTCTGCAAAGTGAAGAGACGAAGGTGAGTGTTCTAAACGTGGAAAGATGTCATATATTTTATTGCTAGAATGATTTTCTGCAGCCTGCATGTATTTGGTCACTCGATCTACCCCTCTTTGTTGCATCAAAAACGAGTCTTGCGGGAGGCAGATCCTTTCAGAACCTATATCCTCACAAAAATCTGACAAAGGAATATTTTGAACTGTTCAATCGCTTTTTAGATGAAACCTACTGGGTTTTAGACTATCGACTATGCCGATTTCGAATGTGAACATGAAAAACGCTGTTAAACCTTCTCTTCAGAGTTATGAGTATTTCACTACAATATTAGCCGATGGTGCGTTACATACCAAAAAATCGAAAGAGAAAATTTCGGCCTGAGATTTTGCCTACGAATGAGCCCACTTGTGACTAAAATATCTTGAAAATTTCAGCTAAAAGAATCTTACCTTTCTTTCACCTTAAAATCCAGAAAAAGCAGAACATTCTAGGTTTCGTGTGAGATATTATTTAGATTTCGGTTTATAATATCTCGGGAAGAAAAAGTTTTTCAGTTGAAATTTTGAGGATATTTTGCTCACTAGTGTCCCTGTTCTTGAGGACGATTTCATCTCGGAATACTCTCATTCGATTGGCTGGTATAAAGGGGGGCCCCCCCTTTAGAAATGAAGTCCCACTTGGGACCCTTCGTTTGGGCTGAAATTTTCAGGGATAATTGGTCTTAGTGAGAAACGCTTATGATAAAAATTTCAGCTTCACATGTCCGACTAAATCGCAGTTTTGATTGGTTTTCCTACCTTTCAGAAGAATCGAAATAACTCCGTCCAGAGAAGGGATACAGAGCTTGGGTTGATTTCAAATTGTAGCTAGCCTCTGTACGCAACTTTTCATCGGACGGAATTTTGAAAGTCCCTTCCATTCATTTTTTACGAGCGATTTTGTAGGCATGCCTGCAAAATAAGCATAAAAAAGTGTGGTTCGACGACAGTAAATTCCACTTTTCTCAGCCCTGGGGTTCAATATCAGAAATCCGTCCGATAAAAAGTTAGCTCTAATTAAGACCTTTAAAACAAAAAACAATCATGGGTGATATGCCGAGCCGAGTGGGAGTTATTTCGATTTTCCTGTCTAGAAACCATGTTTTGAGAAAAACGATAAATAAGTTTGGAAAATAATTTTTCGTCGAAATTTCGAAAAAAATCGCAATAAAATGGCACATTTTCAATATATGATAATAGGTATTTTTCAAGAATGCAACAAATGATGTGTGCTAATGCCATCTATCATATCCTGGGAGTGTTCTTTTTTCTCTAGTTTACGTGACGCACGAATGAATTGTTGTATCTGTATATTTTCTGGATGAGATGATTCATACCATTTTTTCGATAAGTTAAACAAGTTGAAACTTTTTTCGAAAAAGATGAGTAAGACGCTAAAGAAAAATCACAGATAACGCTATATTTATGCTCACTGAGGCACAAGTCATTATGAATTCTTATTTTCTAGATTTTGATATTATTTTGTGCTTATATCTTCTTCAATGACACGCCCATCAATTGTGAAAAAGCAAAGAAAGTTCCGGTTGACTCAAAACACATCTACATCGAAGAAAGTCATTAAAAATGTTATGAAAAAGACGCGTCAACTACAAAATGATCTTATTTCCTATATAGATCAACCAACTGGTAATGAACATTTCACGTATAAAGAACGTCAATTTGCTGGTCCATCATATCAAAAATTGTCAAATTTTCTTGAACAAGAAAATACAGATGTTGTTGAAGATACAAATGATTTGTATCAGATAATTCACAATTCGTTTTTATTGGAATTAATGAAATAAAGTATTTGTATCTCATGTAAATCAATATGGGATGGTGATATGTCTGTTACACAACGGGAAGGTACTGTTTATGTTATCTTTTCTCGCGTAAAACTTAATAATTACATATATATTTTAGGATTATATTGTTCTCTGGTGTTTACATGTCACTGCTCGAACGAAATTAAAATCAATACATCTAAACAATGTCCAAAAACTCCTCAACGAGATATTAATATTCGAAGTGCAATTGGTAAGTTGATTTTAGTAGCATGGTAACACATAAATTGATCTGTTATTTAGGTGCAAATTTTGTCGGGATACCCTAGTGAAACATCTTGTAAGCAAGATCTTGAAATCTTGGGACCGATAAGCAAGATCTTGAAATCTTGGGACCGATAAGCAAGATCTTGAAAAGATTTGAAAAAGACCATATGTATGTGAATATCTTGGTTATATCGGATAAATCTGCACTAAGGATCTTGTCAAGATCATAGAAGAGACATCACTTACTATTATCTTCTCACAAGATCTTGAGTAAAAGAACGATATCATTAGTATTTATGTGCTGACTAGTCATTCACCGTTCTTTTTATGCATACATAGCCGTATATAAACAACGTGTTTGAACATGTGAAGCATACATTTTCAAAATAAATTTTTTAAAAACTATTTCTCAAATGTTAATTATTTGAGAACATACTGATCTCGATCAATCATCGAGGGAGGACTGCCTTGAAGCACTCCAATGGAGATCGAGCCATCTCAAGCTCAGTCAGATTCCAAGGTCTGACTTGCTTCAATTATTTGAGATAGGAATAATTCAAATGAAAATAAATTGAAAAAGTGTGATAATATGATTTTACAGAAAAAGAAATTCGCTTTATGATAGGTTCGAGTCACAGTTTCAGAATAAATCATGTATTGTATCACAAACCACGACCTACGAAACAGATTTTATCGTAATATGTGCCCAAGATCTAATGAATCCATTCGTAAGATCTTATTAATCTGTGCCCAATATCCTAAATATCTGTAAAAACGATCTTACTTATCTGGACCCAAGATCTGATTCAAGATCTTGATACAAGATAATATGATTATCTTGTACCTAAATTTTCAAGATCTGTTAACATTTCTGTACCTTGTATCTAGCCCAAGATCTTGCTTACAAGATGTTTGACTAGGGTAGGTCATCAAGGTCTTGTAAAACTTTGTGGTGTTTTGAATGTACCACCTCCTATTGATGATGATCATTTTTCTCGCACTATTACACGTATACTTCCGGTATTTGAATCACACAAGCTCAATTCAATGAAAAATGCTATAGAAGAAGCATGTGGTGAATCAAATAAACGTAAACTTACTGTAAGCGGAGACGGGACCTGGTAAAAACGCGGCTTTTCTAGTTTACATGGAGTTGTTGCAATAATGTCAACCTGTTCCAGTGCAAAAGTACATATTAGATGAAAATATTTCTATATATTAACATTCAAGTTTTATAGGTGCTGGATTTGGAGAGATTATCTAAAAGTTGTTTCATTTGTACAGGTGCACTTAGTATCAAACGTTCAAATCCAACAAAATATGAAGAAATTGAAAATAAACAAATGTGAAATAACTCATTCAGGCTTATCAGGTATTATTCCGTCCAGCAGTTTCTATTTTAACTATATGCTTTTTAGGTTCTATGGAAGCAGAAGGAATATATTATTTGTTTTCACGATTCGAGAGAATGTACAACGTTCAATATATAAAGTAAATAAAACTATATTGTTTTATTTTTTGTAAAATATTTCGTTGTAGTTATGTAGGAGACGGCGATTCTAAAGTTTTTCCAAAACTAACTAACAATCCTCCATATAAAAATGTATCAATCAATAAAGTAGAAGACGTGAATCACTTCTCAAAAAAAAAATGTTACATCGTTTACAAAAGATAGCAGAAGATTCGAAGAAAATCAAAAAATTTTGAAAAATTACGAAAATTTTTTGTAAAATATGATAGTAGGGGGTCCAGTTTTTTATCGATAAGTCCGTGAAAATCTGATCGTTTTGCAAAAAGCTACCTATATTCGGAAAGAGGAATCTTTGGCGCATCTTCCTGTGTAAAAAACTCAATTTCGATTTTTTTTCGAAAAATTGGGTTTTCTAAAGGGGGGCCCTTAATCCATTGATAAACATCGAAAAGAAACATATAAATATCGCAATTTCTAATTAATCATTGTTTCATTCAATCAGAAAAATAATTTCTTGTAATCAATTTTTTGCTCAAAAACAGAATCAACTGCACACTCAAGATTTGAAATTGGTCATTAGCAGATTTAGTTAGTCCGGTTTTTCGATTCTCATCATGTTTAAATACAAAAACTACTTATGATAAAAAATTTGGTTAAATAAAATTATTCAAATTTATTATAACAACAAAAAAAAGCAGCATGAAATTAAACATTTCTTTGTATCTAATTTATTAAGATTTTAGATTAAAAAAAATCTAAGCAATCAATGGCTACAACAAAGGAAGATTCAGCAGTTTCTGAATCAGTCATTTTCGGCGACAATGGAACAGTTGTTGGTGGTGATAATCGACCAGTTGTTGGTGGCGATGAACGACCAGTTGTTAATGGTGATGATCGACCAATTGTTCTCGGTAATAAATTTTTGAAACTCAAGAATTAAGAAGAAACATCTTTCTATTTTCAGAGAAAGGAGTTAAAGGTTCTGTGGTCGTAGTCAATAGAACAAAGCACTATGCCTTTATCAAAAGGTATATTAATATCAACTAAGTTTATATTTAATTTAATTTTATATATTATCCAGACGAGACAAACCAGAATATCGTGATTTATTTGTTCGAGAAGCGTCTATTGTTGGTAATATTCGTGATAAGAGATTCTTCGTATCAGACTTATGTAAGTTTGATATTATTCGAAGTAAGTTGTTTTACGTTAACTGTAGCAAAAATAACTATGCTTCACTGTTTTCCAGCTAAACGTGGTGTTGAAGCAGTGAACGTTCATATAATTGATAGGACTGTGCACAGTATATCAACACTACCGAAAATCCCGAAAAAAAACAAGCAACTGAACAAAATCAAGTTTCAGCTAATTTATTCAGATCCACAATGTAGGAATTAATCTTGTTTTATTTGATTTAAATTATAAACTAAACAATATCTTATTTTAGCAAGGACCTGTTTCGGGAAGTACTTAAAAAAATAAATGAAAATGATGATTAATATCAACAACATTATTATGATATTTATCATAAACATTTATCATTCAAGAATAGAAATTTGTAAAACAAACATGATGTAGTAAAGAAATTTGTTAAATACAATTGATCTTTTACTATAAATAAACAAAAGATTTTTTTTCGTATAATTGATTAAATGAATTCGAATTACGTCGTTGTACATTTTGCATAAGAACTCATCTCGTATTCTATTTAGTCTATCTTCAATGTCTTTCAGTCATTCTTCTGTTTAAATTTTCACTATTATTAAAATTGTTTTGAAATGATTAAAATCAATATAAACGATTAAATAAAAAATACAAATTGAATTTTTTTCAATATAAACGATTAAATCAAAAGTACAAATTCAATTTTTGTTCAATAAAGACTACTAAGATTTTGATTTTCTCATCTCAAAGTTTCTTGCTTATAATCGAGTGAATCTTCACCAAGTTTTAACGAAGATTTTTCTCGAAAGAAACTTTTTGGTTTTGTATCTCAACAAGTTCAGAGATATAGACATTTCTCACTAAGTCCAGGCGGCGCTTAGTATATATAAATTACGTGTTTGATTTGAATAAGAAATTGTGATTATATGAGATTTTAAAGGCTATTTTAATCACATCGGATTTCATTATTCATAGTTCGAAAAAATCAGTCTTATCTAAAGTATCTTTTATGAACTGATTGTAAAGAATGCCGAAACTAAAAGGAAGATCTACATCTCAAAGAAATGCCGAGATGGCTAGGAGAATGAGAGAAAGAAGAACTGATGATGATTTTCGCTTGTTAGACAATAGAAGACGAGCAAATTCTCATGAAATTGAACGACAAAATGATGGATTCAAAACAAAAGATAATAAAAGAAGAGCAGAAACTCTGAAAATTAAACGTGAAGAGGAAGAATACAAAGAGGAAGAAAGAAGAAGAAATGCATTGAGAATGCAGAATAATAGAGATAAATACAAAAATAACTTTGATGTCATGAAATCAAATTATGAGTTAAAAATAAAAGAAGGACCTACTCATATTTGTAGCAGTTGTGGTGGTTTATGGTTTGAGTATTCAATTTGAGAATTTACAGTTGAGATATTAACAAATAATGGATTAAAAAAAGAATTTATCGATACAGTTTGTTATCTCAAAAATACAATCATCAAATTATGTGTCACATGCAGAAAGGACATCATGTTGAATAAAGTACCTAATCTCTGTCTATCTAATGGTTTAGCATTCTATGAAATACCGGATTGTTTAAAAACCTTAACTGAATTAGAAGAAAGATTAATATCACCGAGAATTCCTTTTATGGTAATTCGAAGTTTAGGTTATTCTAAACAATTTGATCTCAAAGGTAACCTTGTAAATGTTCCGATGAATGTTGACACAAACGTTTCAATCTTACCCAGAACTTTTAGTGATACTCAAACAATTCAGTTAAAACTCATGAGACAAATGAAAAATAAAAATGCTTTTATGTACGAAACAATTCGACCAAAAGTCGTACATACAGCTGTTAAATATCTTGTTGAACAAGAACTTTATAAAGATGAAGGGATTGTTATATCTAATGATTGGCTAAATCAGCACTTCAGTGAAAGAGAAAATTTTATCGTTAATGATGAAGATAAAAAAATTAATGAGAATGAAAACACAAAAGGTTCTGACGATGATGACAACTGGAATGAGTGCGACGACGAGCCAATCAATCCAGGAGCTACTGAAACATTATTAAATGATGAAATTGCCGATCAAAATGATACCGGTATTAAATTTGCTCCAGCCGAGAATAACAGACCGATATCTATTTTGATGGACTTGAAAGTTGACGAGTTGACATTTCCGAAAATTTATTGTGGAAAACAACGAAAAATTAAAGAAAATACTAAATTAACTTATGCTAAAACTGCTAAGTCAGAGCTACGAATGTTTGATCGAAGATGTTGTAGAGTATCGAAACTATTTTTTACATATAAGAAACTCCAAACAAGAAAGTTTTGTGACGCTGTTTCAATAAATTTGAGAAAAACAAAAAGATACGAGCAATGTAACAGTTGCGCAAATGCTCAATTGAGATTATGTGAATGGTCTAATACACAATAATGATGCTTTTGCATTCTTGAGATGTGATCGATCTTCACCAGCATTCTGGGAACTAAAAAAAAGAAGTTATGGCAATGATTAGGCAGTTAGGATGTGCAACCATTTTTCTAACATTATCGGCAGCAGAGACAAAATGGTCAGAACTAATTGTAATATTGACTCAAGTGTTGGAAAATAAAGTAATAACATTAGAGGAAGCAGAAAATATGAGCTATGAAAAGAAATTTGATTTGATAAGAAATGATCCTGTAACATGCATTCGTTATTTTGAACATAGATTAAAATGTTTATGGGAAATATTATCGGCTCCTTATAGTCCATTTCAAGGCTATGAATTAGAAGATAAATATGTCAGAGTTGAATTCCAAGTCCGTGGTTCACCACATATTCATGCTCTAGTATGGTTAAAAAATGCTCCGAAATACGACAAAGATAAACCTGAATCAATTGAAAGATGTACAGAATTTATTGATAAACTGATTTCGGTTAATTGTAAGCCAACGGAATTTTCCGAAGAACTTATCAATTTGCAACGTCATAAGGGTGTGTGGGTGTGGGTTGGGGTGGGTGTGGGTCTTTTTTTCATCCGTACCCACACCCACACCCACACACCTACACCCCACCCACACCCACATCCACCCACACCTACACCCTATAATACTATTGACTTCATGGATGAAATTTTCGTCTATTACAGTTTTAGAATATTTAGTAAAAGCATTATTAAGTTGATAACTCAATGCCCAAATAATCTCGGATTTTACTTTTCCATCATTACTTTTTTGTAAGACTCTAAGAAGTTCTTCAACTGTAAAATCAACATTTTTATTTTTAATCGAATATTTAATTGTCTGAGCAAGCAATAGTTTAGTCTGATCATCAATATTATCAGCGATTAAATTTTGATAGATTTTCCCCCCAATTTACTTCTGACAGACCATGCTTACGTGCGATATACTTTATCTCGGTAAGTATCTTTAAATGAAATGCTTTATCTATTTGATACCCGCTATGAAGCAGTTTAATTATTCGTTCCTTACAAAAACTCTTACATTGTTCGCGTAACTTTCCAATAATATACTCCTCGTTTTGTTCTATTTCGTTAGATTTATCCTTACCGTCACCCATTCTTAAGTACACGTCGGTATAAATCACATTTTTTTTTTGGTCATAATCGTTAACAACCATAAATAATACACTGGTTGCTTGAATTATCAAATGTAATAAATAGTTATCGACGTGTGTGCAAGAAATATTAAGATGTATTTTCGTTGTATTTAAATATAAAAAGGGAATATTTCATTTCAAATTCATGTGATTGAACATAAAATTTTACTCTAATATTTTCTTATCAAGCAAGTAGAACGTGCATGGACGCCTAGTGTGCTACAATTTTACATCCTTTTCAATGCAACAAAATGAAAAATTAAGCAAAAGAAAAAACGAGTCATTGTTTTTAGTATATATGCACTATTTTATATAACTCATGACTCAATTTGGGAGGTTTTGGAGAAAAGTTTCATGATTTTTGGATGTTACTCGACTGAAAACTTATTGTTCATTGCACGAGATATTTGTATTTTTTTCGACATACTACGACCATAAAAAGCACGCATTTTTGCAATTTTATCTCACGTTTATACTTCACTACAAGTATAACAGTTTGCCTTGCAATCTTTATTATTTTTTTACGTCTAAGATTGAAATATCTACAAAACAAGAATTAAAACGAGCAGAGCTGGGCAACTCAACTCAAAATGGTGGTCAATTCAATTCAATTCATTGAAAGAAAACTTCAACTCAATTCAATTCAACTCATAGATACTATAAATTTTTTCTCAACTCAACTCAATTCAATTCATGCATCTTGGAAAAAATATTCCAATTCAATTCGATTCAATTCATACATCTTGGAAAAATATTTCAATTCAATTCAACTCAATTCATGCTGATTGACAGTTTTATTAAAACTCAATTCATGTATCCTGAAAAACTTTTCCAATTCAATTCAACTCAATTCATGTATCTTGAAAATTGTTTCCAACTCAATTCCACTCAATTCAATGACTTCGAAAGTTTTTTCTGAATTCAATTCAATTCAACTCATCGAACACGAACTTTTTTTCAACTCAATTCAATTCAACTCTATTACTGAATTGAATTGAATTGAATTCAACTCACCTCGGTATTTCGTTTCCTTCACGTCTGACTTTAACTAGAGTTATCTACTGTAGAACGATTTGGACTATTTATTCAACAATATTGCCAGACTACAAGAGAAGGTCATAACTGAATCAAACAATAATGAACAAAAGAGGTATACAGTATAAGAGGTATGCGTTCCCAATAGATAACATACCAGTCAACAAACAAATGATTTGCATGATATTGCCCTATAAGACAAGGATAAATGGACATTGTATCTGTCACTTGAAAGAATAGGAAAACAAATCGATACGTTGAGAGCTTAGGTGCTTAAATTATACGTAACCATCAGAAAAGAAAAGAAAATAGTAATAAGTTGACTGATGCGCATCAGAAATATACATCAAAATGCAAGTATAATGCAGCTATGTTGAAATAGAAGCTCGGAAGAAAAATTACAAAAATAGATCATAGTTCATACCTTGATCTTTCATTAGTTTTAATGCGTAAATTGATCATATAACAACAGTTTCAGAAATATCTTTGAGTTGAATTGAATTGAAATGAATTTGCAAATCTCGAGAAAAATGCTTCAATTCAACTCGATTCAATTCAGTGATCTCCGAAGTTTTTTTTTCAACTCAATTCAATTCAATTCACTCATCTCCAAAAAAGATATTCAATTCAACTCAATTCGATTCAGTGACCTCGAGATTTTTTTCAATTCAATTCAATTCAATTCAGTAGGCTCTGAAAATTTTTTCAATTCAACTCAATTCGATTCAGTGATCTCAGGATATCTTTTTCCAACTCAATTCAATTCAATTCATAGATGTTTGAAAGTTTTGTCCAATTCAATTCAAAGCAATTAGTATATCTTTGAAAAATGTTTCAACTCAATTCAATTCAACTAGTAGACCCTGAAAAATTTTTGTCAACTCAATTCAACTAGGTTCATGAATTGAATTGAATTGAGTTGAGTTGGCCGTTTTTTGAATTGAGTTGCCCAGCTCTGAAAACGAGGAAAATGTTTATAACTTCCTCAGCATTATTAAATATTTTAGAACATACTCGTTTTAGGATATTTTGTACATAGACATATCTCAGTAAGTACTTATTCTGATTAAAAAGATGCAGCTCTCTAGATTGGGTGTGAGTGTTGCTTTTGAGACCCTTCTCTCACCTCCTTCTTATTTTATTATTGTTGTTCTTTCTTCTACTTAAAAAAAAACACCAACAAAGAACGTGATTCTCTTTCTTTATCCATTATGGAAGTGCCATTGAGAAAAGGAGTACGAATGGTATTGATATACACCGATGATATAAAAGAACAGAGGACGTCCTTACATTCGGAGAGACATCTTCTGACATAACAAATTTAGAAGTACAAATGGATAACTTGGATTCGAAAGTAATTCATTGATTTCAAAATTTAATTTCCAATAAAAATCGCCAACTAAATCTAGAAGATATTTTACAATACTGATCTTATGTGTTATTGGTTGTGTATGAGTCCTTTAGTTGAGATTAAGTTACTTTTAATTTCATCTTCAAATCTAAAAATTGTAGTTTGCATAGACAACTGCATAATTAAACTTAGCACTTTCATATTTGTAACTTATTACTTAGGCAAGTTCCAAATCGAATAACGGATAGATCCAGTTTTACTCTTAATTCACACCTACACACCGGAATTCTTTTAAGGAATTCGAATTACTTCATTGATCATATTCAAGTCGTATAAAATTTTTCAGAAGACAGTCAAAAATATTGCAATTCTTTAATACCAAAAAAAGTATATGCTCTTTTTTTTAATTTCAAATATATTCGCACGTTTACTCGAGAAAAATCCTTGTAACTAAAAGAGGATAAATTTATAGATCGTGATTATGACTCTCATTTTTGACTTCTGAACAAAGAGTTTTCAGTGCTAAATCATCAAAAGCAGATTTAATACCATCATTGTAGAACAAAATGTTGTCAATCTTGACGATTGTGGGGACTGAGTAAACGTCCGATTCTTTTGCTAATACAGTCATCGGTATCTTTCAAAATTTAAATTCGGTTAATTTTTTGTAGAAATGAATCTATTATAATAGTTGGTAGTTTCGTTTTGGTGAATAAAAGATTACAGCTCACCTCTGATACACACAAAAAAAAACACTTACTTCAAATTGAAAAATTTTTCTTATTATCACTACTTGATCTGCATCTAATTATTTAACATATGAATGAAGAAATAACTGCACTCCATTCGTTATAGTTTGAAGATAAACAAACAAAGTATCGTGAAGATAATGACCTGTCTGATGACCAATGGAAACACGAATAATTAGGGTCCAATACAGATTACCTCAATTAAAGCTCAATTAGCCAATAGAATTCATATTACTAGGTAGGAATACCAATAAAAATTCCGTAATTCAGCTTTATTTTTTTCCAGTAGTTTCTGCCTAAGTAGTCTACCGACAAATGCCAATGAATCATCGATTCATTATCAAAACATGAGTGTTAATGTAGTTTGATTGGTCAGTTTGTGTCAATTATTTTCGGTATCAATATTTTTTCGGAAAAAACTAAAAACACAGTTCGATAGAGAAAACTTTTCTCTATCGACTAGTATAGATTAAAAAATCGGCCTATTTTATTTTTTCGCGAAAAAGTCGTACATAGCGCATTTGATATTGATTCACTTAAATAAGCATATTTTTTTCGTTCTGCCGGCTGACTAAAGTAATATCGACAAATACTGTTGTTTAACGAAACATTGTTTTTAAAGTATGAAATAAAATTTAAAAATTTCTACCGTCTCTAGACTAAAATTTTGTTGAAATTAGAATGAATTATTTCTATTATTCTATTCTATTGAAATAATAATTCATATTAGAGATTTTCGACGAGTAAATTATGTATTACAAAGCCAATATCAAGTTTTATATCTAAGACGGTTTTTGAATTATATACAGAAGTAACTAAAATGTAATCATCAGAGAGTAGCTCGAGTATTCTAATAAAAATATAGAAACACATTTTTAAGTGTTGTTCAATTTCTTGTTAATCGATTGTGCAAAAAAAAAATAAAATTTTGAATTCAATAACTTGCTCTTTTTGATTGAATTGATGATACTTATTTTCCCTTCATTATTAATCGAAGAAACCGTAAGGCGCCCCCCCCCCCCCCCCAAAGTTGATCTTAGCCCAGGAACGTTTAAATTATATGAAACTTGCAGGATATGTTAGGTCTGGTATGGAGAGGCTATGGTTAAATTTTCAGCCCTCTATCATGATGTTTGGGTGAGATAAGGATCTGACAAGGGTCAAAAGTAGCCTATTTGGTAACCCTAGGGGTGTGAGTGCAGGTGTCAGTGTAGATGTTACTTGAACTCACACCCACATCCACCCTTCTTTTCACTGTAAATCCGACCAAATTTCAAATGAACGAAAGAAATTTTCTTTTTACTTCAAATAAATAAGAGAATTATCAAGATCCAATCGAAAATGAAAAACTTAAACTTAACGACAGACAAATCGACTATCTGAATAATGAACATACTGGATGAGTCACAATGATCGCGACAGTTAGTATTTTGATAATATCTCAGCATAGGTAAATCATATAATGTTGATTTTTGTTCTAAAAGAATAGGCGGAAAAATCTCTACAAGAATGGTAATGAGAAACCTCTATTGAGTTAGTTTGATGATGATTTTATATGGCTAAAAAAGAAGCACTGTGTGATGGTGAAATTTCCCATGATTGTGAGAGAAGTAAAATTGAAAAAAAAAACATTAAAAGAAGCCTTCGTATGTTAAACAAAATATTTTCGTGATGATATCATTTGCTTTTCAAAAACTATTGAAATGAAAAATCTGATCACCATTATGTTGTTCAACCGAACGAACTCATTAAAGAAAAGATTTAATCCCTTTGAGAACATGACTCACATTAATCTTTTGGCACGTTTCTTTTTCTTTCCTTCTTGAAATGTTTTCCTGTTTTGATCTTTAGACAATATATGGTTTTATTGACATTATTTTAAATAGATTAATCAAAGAAATTTAAGTTCGATGAGTTAGAAAGTCACTATTCATTATGTAGAAAACAAGTTGAATTTTTTTGTATCATTCGTCAATACCTGATATTGCTCCATCTCTTTGCAGACACTAATTTTGACGATCAGAGAACGGGTTTAATAAAATGGTAATGATTTCTCATGATATGATATGCAAAATAGTGAATTTTATGTTCATTTCGATTTCTTGAGGGTGTTTTTTTATGGACAAGTCTTGAGAAAATTCATGTATATATTCTTAAAATATTTCAAATTATCCATAGTCTTATCTACGAATGTGTAAATCACGAAGGATAACATAAAGTAGTAAATAAAGCTTTTAATATCTACTTCTTTCATCAGCAAAAAGATGACTCCCTATGGAATATCTTTCGAAATAGATTACTCGGGGTCTTTCATCTTATCTAAACGTACAAAGTTTTATGAAATGCATCTTACTGTGGTCAATAGATCTTCATAAGTGCTATTAAAAACATTTCAAAAATATCTAAGACGATTTTGCAGACTCAAAAAATGATTTATATTCTTTTAGAAGCAATAAATAGTACTAATTAGTTAGTGTTTTTAAATTTTCAGCTCAAAGTCCTTAGAGCTGCATAATTTAATGTAAATATCTAAACTAAAGTTTGGATTTGTCGAGAAACGATTTAATTGAAAGCTCTTCTATCTTGTGCAAGGCTTCATTTCCTCGAACGCGCCATCTAGTATAGAAAGTTCTTCTATTGTAGGAAGCGATTTACTTTCAATCTCAAGTTGCATATAGACCTTCAATAAATCAAAATTCAAACCAAATTATTCGAAAAGCTTTTATCGTTTATTTTTTATTCACGCGTTCGATGGATAAAGTGAAACTGTGAGTGATGAGGCGGAAAAGCCCGATGGTGGAGCTCACTTTCTCCCGGTCCCACTCTAGTGACGTCATTACTCCAATCCTCGGCTCCTTCAAGAACTCTCTCTCAATGATCTGCGAAAATGTTCTACTGATACTCTACACCCTCTATACTAATTTTTTCATTGGTTCTTATCAGATGGCCAATAAAATGGCCATCACGATAGTAATAAGTGGTTAAGTTGAGCAAGTGGACTAAATTTTGTGATGGTAAAAATGAACTCTGTACTCTCCTCTTGCAATTTTCCTTTTCTTCTTCATTTTAACATGTGCTGCTAATTATTTCTAATCAAAAGATGAAAAACCTGCGGTAATACATGATCCAACAATTAAATATGATGTCATTAGTGATTCTATTGAAGTACATTTTACAATGTCAAATGATTGGTCTGATTAAAAATTCATTTGAATAAAGACTTGAGCAAAATTGAGGTGTTCTACAAATCAAAGAATTAAATAAAGAATATATGAAACAAATTAATGACATTCGAATATATATTTGGTTAATGCAAGGGGGAAAAAGCGGATCCTGGATCCTCGGATCCTATGGATTCTATGGATCCTGTGGATCCTATAGATCCTGTGGATCCTATAGATCCTGTGGGTCCTATAGATCCTTTTGGTTCCTATGGATCCTTTTGGATTCTACTGGATCCTTTCGGACCCTGTTAGATCCTACTAGGACCTTATAAAAACTTTTTGACATTCTCAGGATCTTATTTATTAGTCAAGACCCTCATTAGTCACTCCAATTAGTTTCTAATGTCACACTGGCTCGTACAGTATGAGCTCTTAACAACTTCTGCTATTATTTTTCTCACTCACGGGTCGAAAAAGGCGGGCTGATTCCTGCAGGAAAGCATCGAAAATCGTCGAAAGTGGAAGCAGTATTCCCATTGGAGATTTGCTGGACTTGTTTCAGTGGATTGCAGTCACAACCTTGTGCCTTCCAGCAGGAAACGGTTGGAATTCATTGAAAAAATCCGAAAAACTTTCCAGTCGGATTACTGCTTCCAGTTCCGGCGATTTCCTGCCAGATCCCAAGTTATAGAGATGCATCAATTCCAATTCCAGTCAATCCGAATTCTTTGAATTGAAATTGACCAGGATTGTTCTGGAACTAACAACATCTGGTCTGAAATTGCCTACGATTAGTTGTTAGTCACACCTTTCGGTCCTTATCTCCTATTATATGAAGGTATTTTTAGGTACTCAAGTCCTGTTATATGAAAGTATCTTGAGATCCTCAAGAATATTGAAAGAAGGTAGCTTCAGGTCCTTATCTCCTACTATATGAAAGTAGCATTAGGTCAGAAGAGGATGTAATCATCTTAAACTTCAATACCAATACTAAGTGGCATCGATGGCATTGAGTAGTTACTTTGCACTAGAAAATCAAACTTGAAAATTTGAAAGAACTGATGATAGATTGGGATTTCTCTAACCCGCAATACTTCGATTGTACTTTATAAAAAATCCTTATATTCGAAAAAGGTCCTTTCCCAGATGAAAAAACTCAAAAATCGAAAAATTTTGAGAGATTGATTTTCAATTCTTCATTTTTTTGTCAAGGAAAGGCTTTTTATCGAGTATAGGAGCTTTTTAAGGTTTGATGAAAGCCTTGAACAATCTAAGAGTTCCAATCTATCATCGGTTTTAGAAAATTTCAAGTGTGATCGTCCTTTGTACACTACCGATTCAATACCTATAATGCCATTTGGCATCAGTATTGCAAGTATTAGCATGGTTCCATCCATCACCTGCTTTAAGCTTAGCTCCATAGAACAGTTTGAGAATCTAAGGGCACCACTACATAGCAGGGGATAAGGACAAAAGAGTATGACTAAGAACGAATCGTAGTCAATTCTATGTCAAATTTTGTCAGTTCCAGATCAATTCTACTCAACACCAATCAATTTCAATTGCAAATTCAGTCAAGTCCAACTAATCCTAAGCATTGGAATTCACTAAAATTGGAATTGGTGCATCTCCACACTAAATATCTAGTTTTTGATGACATTCACAGTTAAAAGAATTACAAAGGTTAATAAGTAATGCCACGGGATCAAACACGCCTGAATAGTTAGAAACGGCAAGGTTTATTTATTATCCAGTCAGGCTTTGAAAAGGCTCGATAAATAAATTTTAGTGTAATGCTTTTCTTTTTGGAACACAAACAGTTACCTATCCCAATCTTTCATGGGTCGATGCACGCACAATTCGACTATATGTTCATTATGTTTGGATCGACAAAGCATATTATTCTTATTTTAGATTCAGTTCATCTTCAAAACTCATGCTGTATTCAATACATGAGAAGAATTGAAGACTTTTATCGACATTTCAAGAAGAGAGAGCAAAGTCCTGACTAAATATTAGTAAAATCTTAGCTCTTTAACTCATATCATTTTCAGGTTACGCAAATAGTATTCTCGCCTATTCGTCTCTAAAATGAACATTAGTTATTCTGAAACTTATTAACAACAAACGTCATTTCACACAGGAGCAAAGGACTGCAACCCTATTGAGCGTTCATAAAAGTCGTTTATGATCTAATAGAATTTCATCAGTCAAAATGACCGATAAACAGCAATGATAAGTTTAGTCCTCACTTTCTTTTCTAACTTACCATTAAGTGCTACATTCGAACGAAACCTATGAAATACGCGTGGGCGAAAGTTTTTAAGAATCGCTACAAACCTGGGTCTGTTGAAGGCGTTATCGAATATCTTTAATTTATTATGAAGAAATCATTAATTTTCTGATTTTACACTGGCATTGTATCCCAGGTCCACTGTTCCGATCGCCGGAACCGTTTCTTTCCTTTGTTTTCCGGCAGCGGATCCTATAGATTCCGTTGGTTTTCGGTCGGCTCCGTTGACTTCCGACGATTTCTTGACTACAGGATTCCGGCCCAGTTTCCGCCGGAAAAATTCCGTTAAGTTCCACAAAATCTCGACCAGGAATTCGTCGGAAATCGATGGAACCGATGGAAACTGATCGGAACTGGTCCGACGAAATCTGGATCGGAATCCTGTAGTAAAGAAATCGTCGGAATTCAACGGAACCGATCGGTTCCGACATACCGAGCTTGGCCTGGAATTGTATTCCTATAAATCCTATCGGATTCTTTCGGATCCTACGGATCCATTTGGTTCCTTCTGGATTCTATGGATCCTTTTGGATCCTATCGGATCCTGTGAATCCTGTCGGATTCTTTTAAATCCTAGGATCCGAAAGGATCCGCTTTTTCCCCCTTGGGTTAATGTCTCTACAAAGGTTAATTCAGATCTGACTATTACACGTTCAACAATGGAGATCCTATGCAAAAGAATGATAATGAGTAATAGAGATTTGCTTATTCAAACTTGTATACATTTAATCGAGCTTTCAGAATAGAATAAAAACTTCTAATGTCTTCGGCTTTTTTCTACATAGCAAAGAATTCTTTTAGATAAATGTCAATAAAAATTGTTAGCGGGGGACAAACTGGCGTTGATCGATCTGCTCTGGACGTGGCTATCGAATTGAATTATAAGTATGGTGGATGGTGCCCTCGTGGCAGAAAGGCTGAAGATGGAATTATTGATTCTATTAAATATGCAAATCTAGAAGAAACATCGTCAAATCATTATCCACAACGAACAGAATTCAATGTACGAGATTCAGATGGAACTCTCATTATTATAGTCGGAAACGAGGATACAATGGGTCGTGGTTCAAAATTAACAGTAAATATGACGAAGAAATACGAAAAACCTTTGTTGATAATCAATCTGAACCAAGATGACAAAATTAAAAACGAAACTAAAGTAATCGAATGGCTTTCCATGCACAAAATTAAGATATTAAACATTGCTGGACCACGAGAAGAAACAACGCCTGGCATATATAAACAAGCAGAACAATTTTTAAGAAGTTTGTTGCAGAAAATAAAGTCTTGAATGAACAATAAAAATATGCAATATTCTTAAAAGCAGTGGGACTTGAAAAAAGATCAAGTCTTTGGCAATAGCGAGAATTAGATTACTCCTGCTAAACCCTATTTGAATAACGAAGAAGGACATTTGAGTTTCTCTCAGTAAAATATTACCATTCATTTCTCCAAGTTGAAATAATACTTAATATTAAATGTTTTCTCAGAATTAGAAAAGCACTGCTGTGCCTTTACTCTTTTCATTGCAGAAAAGAAGACAATGTCTTTCTATCCTCAAAATTTGGAGCTATGATTTTTTTTTATTAATAATAAAATAGTGTTCATTGTCTCTTTTGGTTTATATTCACCGCGGTGTTGTCTCCATACATATCTCTGACTACTATCGTTATCAAAAAGCAATGGATGTGGCTGATTTTGGAATAACTTGAGAACAGAAGCAGCTAGCGACCTGCGGTTGGGTGTGGGGAGTGGGTGTAGATAAAAACAAGACGCACATTCATACACCACATCCACACCCTTATTTACTATCATCTTCAGTCATAAGAACAATAGTCCATATAAATATTTTAGGATATATTTCGTTGCTTTGCTCAAGTCTCTTTTTTGCATCTATGTGCAATCAGACATGTTCAACAATAAGACAATTTTTTTTTAAAGTGAATAAAAACATGTAAAATTATAACACTCATTGAAATAACTCAAGTCTCTTTCTTAAAAATTAGCTATTTTTGTATAGAATTTCTAAAGAAAATTACAACATAAATACATTTTCTACTTTTATATATATTAATTAATGTTCTACATCTATGAATTTTTCTTTTATTAAGCCATACAAAAAAAAAGACTATTTTATACAAATTTTCACAATTTTTTTATTGGGAGTTATGAAAGTCTATACATGTTTTAATGATCACGGTATTTTGATTAATAAAACCATAGTCTTTACTTAATACCATTAATAGTAGACAAAATTTTGATACTTTACTCCATTCATTTTCATGGATTGTTTGTTGTTGAAAATGTCCATTATTCCCTAGACTGAAAGGCTAGGGTCTAGAAACTGAAATTCACCTGTGTCTGTTTGTCCGTCTGTCTGTGTGTCTGTAACAAGCGCTTGGTACAAATGACCATTTCCATGGCACAAATGACCATTTCGATGGCACAATAAAAGCTTTTTTGACGCAAATTACGAGTTCACTGACCAAGAACTGTTTTTATCGTAAACCATGGTATCGTTTTCGCGCGCATGTATGGAAGACACAGAAGTAATGTAGAAAGCCTTTGTGCTTCATTGAATTTGAGTTCTCCATGTGAAGTTTGTGGAGAAGACGAAAAAATAGTGATGGTATAAGTGATCATTTTCATGGTACAAAGTACCATAGTGATGGTACGGGTGTGGGTGTGGGTGTGGGTGGTGTGGGTGTGGGTGAGGGTGTGGGAGTGGGTGTGTGGATGTGGGTGTGTGCGTATGGAGTGTGGGTGTATGAATGTGGGGTGTGGATGTGGGTGTGTGCGTATGGAGTGTGGGTGTATGAATGTGGGGTGTGGATGTGGGGTGTGAGTGGGTGTAGGTGGGTGTGAGTCTTTTCTTCTCTGCCCTCCACACTCACACCTCACATCCGCACCCACACACCACGTCCACTCACACTCCACACACCCACACAACCATACCCACACCTACACACCCGCGTCCACTCACATCCCACACCCATACCGCACATCCACTCACATCCCACACCCATACCGCATATCCACTCCCGCACACCTACCCACTCGCACATCCTAGTGTTTGCCTCTTTTTTTTTTAAGAATTATTTTTTGTTTTTCGATTTTTAGTATTGGATATCCAATGGTGACATTGGGATATTGTTTTAAAACTTATCTTGCTTACAAATGGAGATTGGGAAGAAGAATTTGAAGATAAAAATTGATTGAAATTAGACTTTTATTTGTTCTGATTTCAATAGAGAAAACAACGTGAAGTAAGAAAAATAAATGAATTATATGCTCAATTAATTAATTGAGCCTTACCCATTGAAGTTCAACAAGAAGTTGAAAAAGAAAAATTAAGTCGAGAGAAGGTTTTGTCGTTAATTTTTGTTTATCCTTCAAAATTTTATTAATTTGTTTACTTAAGATACTTTTACTGAGACTTTCGATGAATGCACAACTAAAAGAAATATCGATGAAAATTATCCATCATCACCATCACCTTCTCCGATGACATCAATAACTCATTCAAATCCTCGAGCCATTAGTTCAACATTGATTAATTCTCAAAGACATTTAACTAATCATTCAACATTATTACCTTGTACAGTATCAAAACGTTCACAAAAACTAAATAAGAATGATGATTTATTATCTAGGAATTCACTTGTGCAGACAACAACACGTAATAATAAAATTTCAAATGGAAATGATGATGATTCATCATCGACATATAAACAATAGAAAAAGCAGTTAATCAAATCTTCTAATACACCAAGTTGAAGACAACAAAAGAAACAAGAAAGAGAACATATGCGTGCTACATCAAGAGATTCATCTTCATCATATAATAACAGATTTGCAACAAATATATCAATGGAAAATTCAGATATCGAAAAAAGTAAATTTACTAACAAAAAAAAAGAAACAAGAAGTTTCACAATAGGATAATCCCGAATGACTAGAGTAGAGATTTTTTCTCTAATAGTATCAGTGACGATGCAGTGATATAAAAGTTCTTGTTGTCACCAATAAACACTTAGAACAGAAGACAGTCACTATCAAAAGATGCCTGAGAGTTTAAAATTTAAAAGACAATAGTAGTACTTTTACTGGAGCTAGTTAGATTTCACCCAAGTCTATTGAAAGTTTGTGAGCTATTTGATATGATTCATAAATGCTCCTGAAGAATGACGTACATATTTGTTCTTCACTGTAGCAAAATAGAAGTGTCCAGCTCGAGCCGGATCTAGTCCATCAGGTTGATCCCTGTTACCGACCTAACAGGTCATACTCTAAAAATAAAAAGCTAATTCTAACTTGATTATTATGAGATTCTTGACTAGATTGTCTACGAAATGCTTAACGTATGTCATCACCACAATAGAAACAATTGATAAAAAAGTATCTCGCAACTTCGGAACGACTATAAGAATCAGACTAAAAAGTTTCGTTGATCGATGTCGAACTTCACACAAGACAAAAAGCAATTCTTGCTGAGATAATGATTTCATTTTTTGTCAAGGTAGAGAGAAAGCTCGTTTAGATTCACCAGAAACTATGTTTAATCTCTGCAAAAAAATTGCTTTGATTAGCCAAAAATTATCTTTGACCTCGAATGAAGTTCAGTTATGCTCGGATCAGATCTCGAAAGGTTGATCCATGTCAAAAACTAGTGTCTGTTATGATCTACAAATATCTACATGAGATCATACTGTTTTCTATTTGATTCATTATATGATTCGTATCGTATTTACTCGAATAGATCAAATCATTGATCAATTTTCGATGACTTACTTTAATTTATAACATTAAACACAACTTGTTTCTTTTATATTAAATGAAACTACATTCAATAGATTGAGCATCTGTTATACGGAAAGTTAAATTGTTGTTTCAATTAATTAGTGATAGTTTTGAAGAAAAGATAACAAGATCTTCGTTTCTTTTCTAGGACTTTTTAATCTTTCAAGGCAAATAGATATTAATGAATAGAATACAAACTATTACAGATTCAAAATTCACAAAAAATATTAAGAAAACAATGAGTACACATGTTCCAAAAAAAATTAAATGAAAGTGTAAACTATTCATTTTCGAAAATACTATTTCAAAGTCTAAGTAGAATTAAAATAGTAAATTATATAATCAGTACAAAACTCTCAAAATTAAACTTTACTATCTAATAAAGATTCACTTGTTTAAAATCATTATTTAATATTTTTATTTTATTTCTAGTCTTCAAATAAATAAACTTGAAGATGATAGTCAATGACTAAATCAATCAATTGAAAAAACAAAAAATATTCCAAAATGCAATTACGTACACAATTATCCGATTTGAAAAATATCCGCAAAGATCTTGAGAATTTGCATGCAGACAATTCAACATTACAAGCAAAGTATATTACATTTAATTTTTTGTATATAAAAAAAAAGATTTTCTATTATTTATTATATCTGATTTAGATATAAATCAATTAATACTCAAAGAAATCGTGATAAACAACGTATAGCTGATCTTGAAAAAAATGTCAATGAAGAAAAACAAACTAAACAACGATTAAGAATCACAAATAAAAACAGAAAAAACATTGACAAAAAAACTTCAAGATGATTTGGCATAATTAAATTTAATATTACCAACATTTGTAATATTATTGATTTTATTTTGATATTTTATTTAAATTTATTATTGAGAAGTGAATGTACAGAACAATGTATCAAACGAAGACGAGATCAAGAGAGTGAAACACGAAAAATGCGTAAATAACTTAATGACAAAGACGATCATATCAACTTACTTGACAATGAAATTAAGATATATCAATATTTTTCGAACTAAATTCTTCCTCGTAAAATAAGACTCCGTTGAATTAATTAATTTCTCACATAATTATCACTCATTCAATATTTTCCATTAGAATATGCCTAATTTTAATGATTTTGAGCTAAAACATCGTTGAAAGACTCTGGCCGACATCCTTTTTTTGCTTCTGAAATCTTGAAAATCTCTTCCGAAATCTTCAAAATCGTTTTGACTTTTTGAAAAACTTTGTTAATTAAAAATTATGAAAATAAATGAGACACTGGATCTGCTATTGTGGGAAGAAGTTTATGATAGATTCATTTCATAGATAGAATGAGCAGTTTTTAGACTAACTTGAAATCGTTCATTTAAATTGTGTATCTCAAAATGGCGTCAAAGTATTTCTCTGCCATGAGACAATTGTACACAATCAAAAAAGATCAATGATGGAATTGTATAGATACTAGAATCAAATTATATCAAAAGGGACAGATACAATGTCAGTAGTAGCAGTTTCAATAGAACATTGTGATTTCATTTATGCAGTCAAAAGTTTCAAAAGACTCATTAACGAAACAAATATTTTGTTTTGCTGAGTGTACCCTTTTTATTCAATGTTCTTTCGAAAATTTCTTGAGTAAACAGAAAGGTTGTCTATATATCATGGACACACCCTTTCTGAATCACGAGATACTATATGGCCATCTACAAATGCAAGTATGTATGACTATGCAATACTAAACGAATTTTCGTTACTACACGCTTCTCAAAGTATAAAGCCAGTCATCATTCTCGATTTTTCTCTAATGTTAATGGTAATCCTTGACATTATTAAGGACAATGAACCAAAACTGACGAAAGAATGTCTGGATGGTACCATCAACAACATAAATTAGTTACGAACTAATCCATAATCGTTATCTAAAGATGGGTTTCTTGTCCTCAAGCGATTAATCCTTCTGATTATAATGAGTTTTAATAAAAAACATATCGATTGATTTGTCATAAAACTATGCTTAAGTTTTTAATGTTCAGTTTGTTCTATAACATAATTCATCATCAGACGCTGTAATAAAGAACTCTCATTCCTCAAATACGTATTAATCTATGAGAATATGAAATGAAACCATTTGTTTTTGAAATATAACAACAAAATGCATTTAAATTTTTATGTTATTGAATAAATATTGATTAAAATGATTTTTAGACTCTTTTAAAATATCGAGAATCTCAAATTGACACAGAAGTACTCTATCAACATTTAACACAATTACAAAAACGAAATGGTCATTTACAAGATAGTCTTAGTGCTGAAACACGAATTAAACTTGATCAATTTTCTGCATTTGGTGAAGTTAAACGACAACTTACAATAGCCAATAGTTTGTATTGCTAAAACTTTTACAAAACTAACAAAGATTTTTTTAAAATTTCTTCAGATGCTATTCGAGAAAAGAGCGCGAATTAATTGCTGCACTTCATTCCCAACATCAAGTAAATAATTGTTTATTTAATGATCATCCTCAAACATCTGGACATTCATCATCAACAAACCAATTGATTGATACAAATAATCTAACAACGAGTTCATCATCGGTTTTTTATTCACCTCCAACAGCTATAACACCACTGCCATTACCATTACAAAATGCTACATTCAATCTCGATCCTAATGCTCAAGATTTTTGCTTATCAACACATTCGACAAATAACAATTAATATATATATATAAATATTTAAGGAGATCTATTAGAAAAAAAATAATGATGATGATATCCATCGTTATTTTTAGATTATCATGTCATACATAGAATTCTCTTTTTGAACCAATATTTTTCCTTATTGGTAAACATGTGTATGTGTGTATTTGTTTGTTTGGTGTATACATTGTTTCTTGTTTTTTTCTTCTTTTCTGCTATTTCTTTATATTATTTAATGAAGATGCACATCGTGCTCTTTCGCACAATTATTTTGGTCCTTATTATCACCGTTAAGCATCTCATTCGCTTGGCTCTTCTAAGGGTATGTTTGTCTTTTCATTCTTATGTGTGTGTTTGTCTGAAACATCAACATGGTTGTTGCTGTCTGTTTTGTTGTTTGCATATACGAGAAAGATAAAAGAAACACAATAGTTAACCATATTTTTGGTAGATTATTATTGAATATGGTTTGTTCTTCTTTTTGTAAATTTATTTTACTTAACAAAATTAATTATGACCCATTAGGGGTAAGATCAAAATTTTCAAAGAACATTTTGCAATATAATAGACACCAAAGACGTGCACTGCGCGATGGTGATTTGATCATGTTAGCGGTTAAAATTTCTTGTAGATGAATCTAAAAAATCTGAGTCAATTTTTAATGCCGTCCGACTAAACTTATGCTCTTTTTGTGGTAAACTAAGAATGATAAATAGTAGGACACCGTCTTAGTGCCCATTCATAAGATGTGGTAATATACTCTTTCAAAGTTCTATTATTAATTGTTTTTCATTATAGAAAACTCTTAATTTTATAGTAGATGTTCTAGGCTACATTTTGTTGAATTTTTTCTTTTGCTACTCTTTTCATTACACATACTTGATAGATTGCTAACTTTAAATTTAGTTATATCTAGTACAATTTATCATTCTATTATTATATCATCGTTGTAGTATATCTCTCTTCTATTAGGTGAATGCATTGATCGATAAATTATGTCATTACAAATTAGTTCTCATATTCATGTTTTCAAAATCTATAATATGTCAAATGGCAATAATACAAGGGGGAAAAAGCAGATTTTAAGATTTTAAGATTTTAAAAGATTTTAAAAGATTTTGAAAGATTTCAAAAGATTTTGAAAGATTTTGAAAGATTTTGAAAGATTTCAAAGATTTTGAAAGATTTCAAAAGATTTCGAAAGATTTTGAGAGATTTCAAAAAGTTTGAATCTACTCCAGTTAGAGGAAATCTGCGTGATCTAATAAAGGAGATGTGTCATACTACGGAATATGCGTCTGAAAAGTCTGAACCCAATTTTATTATTCTGAGAATCAGCATTCATACTTTGGCTCCCTCAGGGATCAAAAAAAAACTTGTATCTTCGTTTTTGTAGAGGCACTTCCGTTTCGATTGAACTCAGCATGCTGATTTCGATCATCACACTTATTTTCAAAATTCGTCTGATAAAAAGAAACATCTGAAGCACTTTCTGGAATCCCTAAAAACCAGTTTTTGACCTGCAAGTTCATCAAAGTTCCATTGGAATCCAAGAAAAATAGGCTCATTCGCGTAGAAGTTTTTCTCTACCAGAACCTATAAGAAGGTCCTAAGTATTCAAACCTTTTCAACCGATAATTGGCAAATACCGCCTCGATTGGGTCATATGGTTGCAAATAATGATTATTTCGGCTTTTTAAACTTACATTTTATACGGGTGCACCAGGAGATTTTTTTACCAGATACGCAATTCAACTTTCTCTTTCTGATGACACCATTTTCAACTTGAAATTCAATGTCTAGTAAAGTGCTTATGCTATACCTACTATACTTGAAAGTCATTTTGGGTTAGTATTCGATGGTTTTCGAGTAGAACGAACTAGGTTTTTAAAAACACCATATTTGAAATCAGCACAAAAACCTCAGTTCAATTATGCGTATTTCAAATTGTTTCTGCGGCATTTTTTTCTGCCGAATTTTCACCCATGGTCTCCCTCAGGGATATAAGGAAAAATGAATTCTATCAGAAAAACGTTTGGTCAGTGGAAAAGTAGTTCTGGACTTGTAAAATGTTATTTGAAAAACAAATTATAGGTGTATAGATATTTAAATGGTGGTTTTAATGAAATTCATTTTTCCTTATATTCCTGAGGAGGACCATGGGTCGAAATCTAACTGAAAAAAATATC
>CAJNOP010001590.1:0-27666 GCA_905250075.1 Rotaria sp. Silwood1 | reverse complement strand
CCTTGTACGACATCTTATTTTCACATTTCTTTCTGATCTTTCATACATCACTTTTGAATGACTTACAAACAATAGTGGGATGAAGAAGCTTCAGATTGGCTAGTTTGCAATAGGCTTCATGAATTTTAACCAGAAAAATATCATGTTATCCGTTCAGCTGCTGTTCGAATAATAATCGAAGATGGTTCTCATGTAACATGTAAATTAATAGAAGAGACACTCTGAGCATAATTCATATTCAATCGCTCATCCTTTTCTAAAGATATAAGGATGGATCAAGTTCAATCTGGTATTTGACATTATCAGTAGCATACACAAAGGAAATTTCATTGAAACAACTGTTCAGACAAGTACATCACGCCATTTTTTTGCTACAAAATGTAGGTGAACGAAGTCCATACTGTTGAGATCTAGGAGATAGTAGAAAACCTATGAATAGCTGCTTAGTATAAGTTTTCAAAGTGCTTCAGTAGAAAAATTAGAGAACGATATTCAGTGTCCCAACTTTCACTCTGAAAACATGACATGATCAATACTATGGACTTACTGAATTTGGTTTCCTCAAGCATATGGAAATATATATTAGATTCAACAGCAGAAATCCAATATAACATATGCTTTGAGAAATCATTAACGGTTTCTTGAAAATGTATTTCAACTTCTACCTCCACAGGTTATTTTAATCAAGTGCATCAGTGTATTGTTAATGAGGAGTAGTGCTTTGAAAAATCACACTAGAAATAGCCTTTGAATATTTCTGCAAAGAACTAATGAAAAAAAATTTGCAGTGCTCCTTATATATGGCATTTCTTAGAAAATATCTCACCGTGTCTTACATCGATTAAGTACTGCCATAGAAAAATTCCTAAGATCAGTTGCAACCATTCTTTTTAATCCTTAAATTATAACTCAAAATGCTGCAATTAAAATTTGATTTTGAAATCAACCACGTTGAAAGAGTTCACAAAATAATTATGTTGTTACAAGTAGTTGTCTATAGGAATATTGAGGATAAAATTTATTTTCTTGAAACAAGTCTCATAATCCATGTTGAGAAACTTCTTTTAAAACAATGACAACAGAACTATTTTATTAATTCCTACTTGTTCTGTTAGCATTGTTGAGTCTTTACAGAAAGAAAATAGTAATACACAAAAATTAAAAAAAATATTTCTTTCACTTTAATTTATTCTTATTTTCTACTTAATGTGTTCTCACTAGAAATTTTCGTTTCATTATGTCATAGTTTATAATAGTAGATGTTTCGATGAATCTCTCTATTTTCTTTTTTTTGGTTTTCTTCTTCTCGACTTTTGAAAGCCAATAATGCTAAGAATCGTCTTTTCTCTTACAGTTGAAGTCTGCAATAAGATATCTACACTTGATTCTTCACAAATTATAGTTGTGATGACTGACGAAAGAGGTCTTCAAATCAATTGATCACTTTTGATTCGAGACTATGTACTTCATCAAAAGGCTTGAAAATGTTACAATAACCTATTCTTGTTAAGATCTGTCTCTGCGGAAAATTTTAAGTTCGAATAGGAAAACACATTTTCCTAGTGGTTCGCATCTTTTCAGGACATTTAGGCTCATTAGGATCTACATGGTGCACACAGAGCTCGGACTCTAAACTAAATATGTAGTTGGGAAACTTTTCTTGTGAGTGGCTATGTTGTTCGACACATATCTATGGTTTTGATATCACCTTACATAATCAAAACAAAATTGACTAATTGTTTATCATTGTAATTTATCATTGGGTTTATTTTGGTTACTTTAGTCACTATGGAAGGAAAAACGACTTGATAGAAATTCTTTATGAAACTTTCCGTAAATTTGATGCAGTTTGGCAAAACAGAGCGTCGTAGAGCACTCGAAAACATCGTAGCTTTTGTAAAACTTTCAAATGATATTGATACCAATACTAAACATTGTCAAGGCTGTATATCAAACAGTACCTTTTAAAAAAATATAACTTTTGTGCTTTTTTTCTTCAAGTTTAGCGATTTTGTAATTGATCTTTTTCTATGGAAGTTGAAGCAACACAATATAAAATATTTTCTTATTAATTGATAGTTCATGGTGTTCATTAGGATGTGGATGTGGATGTGGGTAAAGAGAAACCATTCATCTACATCTTGGAGTATGGGTGTAGGTTTAGTTCTTTTCTTCACAGACGCCCACATCCACACACCCTCAAGTATAGATTGTCCAGAGAGCGACTGTTTCCTTTTGTCTATCTCTTGCTTGGATAAGGGATATCTTCATTTTATTTTCGAATATCTATCTTCGGTCAGTAATTGCCGTTTATATGTGATTGAACTTTGACATGGGAGTAGTAAATGATCAAACATGTGTTTTCTTTCCACGTGAAAATAAAAATTCATCGAATGAACAAGGTAAACATTCACTACACATCATTAATTAATAAGATATTCTCCTCAACCATAAAAGAAACTATTGAGACCTTATTGTCAAGATTCAGATGATCGTATTCATTTTTTTATCAACTATTGTGTCAAATATTGTTAAGAGAAGGAAACATCAAACAGAGCTTTATTTTTATTGAGCAGATGAGAGACAAAGATCGACTAGAGTACCCGTTCAAGTTCTTATGGAAAAATGAATAGTCTGTTCTGTTGATAATGCATAGGTTTTGGACGCAGCATAAACAGGAATGAAAGTTTTCTTTCTTGATCAATAATAATAGACAGAAAAGTGCAAGATACAAATAGTCATACTAGCACACCTATCATTGTAACATTGAAAGAGAATGAAACTAAAAGATGAAAACACGTTATGATTTATTCGTCTCAATCAGTCAATCAGAATTATAAAAAAAAAACTTCACTATCCTGAGGAAACTTGTTCTGCGATTCATACGGATTTAATGATTCATACTGGTGTTTTCCTTTGATACTACAAGTTGATCCAAGAAGTTGAATTAATTCCCGTTCCCTACTGTATGAATACATGCAATGCTCATCGAGCTCATTATTTTCGAATACTCGAGTAGCCTTATCAGAGATGAAACATCGGTCAATGTCAACTGACCAACTAGTACTCGATTATTATAAATTTTTTCGAAGATGCTTGATACTCTCGTGTGCTGATCGTTATTGATGCTTGGTAAGAGAACTAATACCTGACAATAGTATCCATGAATGGTAAATAAATCAAGCTCGACAGACAAAGTGCATATTGATCATTCAATCAATACGAATCTAAACCTTTCTGTTCACCATTATCATTTTGAATTAATTTCGAGTAGAATACAGGTTTCACATCGTCTTTTAGCATATAATAAAACCTTGAATTATTGACAACTAATTATAGGTCAGCACTAAAAAGATGAGTATTTTCTACTTTGTATTCTTGTTGTTGATCATTCTCGATATTTACAAAAGTATGAAGTTCAGACGCTATTAGTCAGTGATGGTTCACTTTTATTATCAATCTTCTTTATTAATAATTAAAAAAGAATCAAGATATTTGTTTTTATGTTGACAAAAAAAAGTTTTTCTTGTGAAATTTAGCGTCGAAAATCACCGATAAGTTTTAATAATTCATCCTCCTTTTTACTCAGTATTAAATGAAATTGAATTCGTTGAAAAAAGAGATTGGCATCGAAATTCTTTTTGATTTTGTCTGCTCCTTCTCTAATCGAAATTAACATATTGACATTTAATCGTTTTAAATTCGGACGAACAACCTCTAAAAGGTCTTGCCATAGCAAACTATTCAAATTATTCAAATTCATTTTACCAGATAAATGGAGTTGTTTTAAATTTGGCATATAATCTGCAAAATGAAGAACGTTTTCCATTTCAATTGAATGCCAAGTAAGATCAAAAATTTCGATAGAAGAAAGAGATTTATTAGTATATTGTCTACTAATATCCGAAGTTCTATCAACATTTACCATGACACGTAAAATACGCAGCCGAGATAAATGAACAAGTAATCTTTGTAAATGTTCCCATGAACAAGCTGTACGGAAAACAAGTTCTTCAATTGGACATGTATTTTTATAGGATGCTGTTGGAATATCTAAATAACCACCATGTAAATTTACTTCAAAGTATTTAAGAAAAGGTAAACAAAATATGTTTCTAAAGCATTCTTTTCTCATTTGAGAGCCAATCAAAATGACGCTTGTCAATTGAGGTAATTTTGATAGTTCTTGTAGAAGCATACGATCAATATGAATGTTGATCAATGTAATCAATTGCAGTTCGAGAAATTTCATAGATCCGATTTTCGCTGTTGTCATATATAATGAACTGATTTGATTTCGATCAATAAGAGAAAGCAGTGTAGCATTAAAATGATCATCATTAGTGAGACAAAGTTGAAATTTCATGCGACTTTCAGAAAGAAGCGTTTGGAGACTAGGAAGAACATTAGGATAAAATGAAAAAAAAAGTTGATCGATTGAGAAATAAGGAAAGATATCTAAAAGAATATCGGAACAGAGATCCCAAAATGTCGATGGCATTATCTGAAGTAGAGCACTAAATAAATTATTATCCAATCTTTGGATAGGGTGTGGGTCTGGGTAAAGAATAGATTCATACTCACATTCACACCCATCGACCACCGATACCCTAAAAATTAGAAATATCTTAAATAATTTCTAAGAGTCCCAGTTATTCGAATATGAATGAAAAGAACATGGAACTAAACGCATTTATAACCAATGTATTATCTTCTCAAGGTTTCGAGGCTCTATCAAAGATACCACCATTACGTCTTCCATAATGATTCTCAAGTCAACACTCGGCTCTCGTGAAACTCATCATTCAAATGTTGTCTGATTTTTTTCTTGTTATTCATCCCATGTCTGAATAGAAAAATCAAGATATCGTATTATGATCAATTCCTATATATTTCCGAGATTAAACACCCATATGAAAATTTACTAGAGGAATTATTTCTAGGACAAATAAAAAGTAATAAACTTTCGGAAAGGAGTAAACCGTCTTCTTTTTACCAGATATATGGTTCTCTATTTGAATATTGTCATCTTTCAATTAGATCAAAAGAACATAATTAAACTAAAAATCATCAAATTTAATTGCTATCCGGAATATCTGATTATTTGTCGAATATAGAATTCAATATTAAGAATAAAGAGTGAGTCGAAATATTTACTTAGCTCCTAATCGGTTGCTAAATATAACCATCTATATACGTAGTCGATGTCTCAGTGACATAAAAAGGTCTATTTATCGATTGTGTCAGTTAATTGGTTCCATAGTTATTCCATCAGACAATTAGGCTATGCAGAAATATTTTTGCGTTTCAAACACACTCTCATCTGCAGATTGAAATGAAGATCAACAGCTTATTTTCACATGAAGTTGAAGAGAGTGGCGAAGAAAGAAAATATTCGAACAGGTAGTTATTCATGTTTGTGCTTGGAGAAGTCAAAATAAAATATTTTTATCTAAATAGGCGAGAAGAGAACGAAGAAATGAGACAAAACATGAAGGAACAACAGGAGAATAGAAAAAAAAACAAAATAAGACAAGTATTTGATCAAGTGTGGGTGTGGCTATGTGGGTTAATAAAATACCCACACGCACACGCACACCCTTAGTGTCTCAAGTAGGTCAACGAGTACCTTAGAAGGAGAGATAGGACTGAACTCTATCTCGCTTAAATTTTTTCTGACATCACTAGGAGAAATATTAGTCAATGTCAAATGCACCACGTGTGGTGATACCTAAGATGGGGCTGGCTTTTGAAAGCTCATGCTTACAGTATATAAAGTGTATCATTAATAAAGATCATTTATGACTTCCAATTCTTCTGATCCACTATAATCATGAAATTAAAAACCGAGAAGTTGATTTAACGACATCTTTTCTTTCTATTTCTTCTGACACAAAATTGACTGTATTATTTATCGAGTTCTCCATGTAGTGTGGCGCCATCATTTATGTGGGACTGAGCTTTTGCGAAAAGAAAGTTATAGGTAAATATACCTTTTGCTTCTATACGGTTTTATCAACTTTTCTTTTGCTGAACTTTCATCTGAACTAAGTGCATAGATGGATCTCTCAGTCGATCTTGATTTGATGATTCATGCATATATAGCAATAGAATGTTTACATTACCTACCGACAAATAAATACTTGTAATATTGAAAATAGAGACCAATAGTTGTCATTCATAAAATGGTACATTTAGTAGGAGCAAATTGTTGTTAACAAAACTCAAAAATATGATTTCTCGATCTTCTGCTACTAATAGAGTTCATATAAATGTTACCGAAATTGAATCACGAACTTTACGACTTCGTATCATTGAAGATTTTATTTTTATTTGGCTGGATTCTACTATTAATGAGGAAAATGAAGATAGCTACTATTCTGTTAATTCACTTCAATAGATACTCAAATTAATCAAAGCATTCAATAATTCTAATAAGTGTATTAATTTTATGGCTGTTACTATCGAATTCTGCGTGTACTGTGGCGCCATCACTTATGTGGGACTGAACTTTCGCGAAAACAAAGTATATAGGTAAATATACCTTTTGTTTCCATACGGTTTTATCAACTTTTTTTTGCGGAACTTTCATTTGAACTAAGTACATAGATGGATCTCTCAGTCGATCTTGATTTGATGATTCATGCATATATAGCAATAGAATTTTTACATTACCGACAAATAAATACGTGTAATATTGAAAATAGAGACCAATAGTTAACATTCAAAAAATGATACATTTAATACGAGCAAAATGCTGTCAAAAAAACTCAAGAATATGATTTCTCAATCTTCTGCTACTATAATAGAACTCATATAACTGTTACTAACATTGAGTCACGAATTTTATGACTTTTTATTGTTGAAAATTTTATTCTTATTTGACTGAATTCTACTATTAATGAGAAAAATGAAGATACTTACTATTCTATTAGTTAACTTCAACAAATGGTCAATTCAGTTCAAACATTGAATAATACTGATCAATGTATTGAATTTATCACTGATATCACAAATGACAAAGTGTTTTTGATTATTTCCGGTTCACTTGGACAAAACCATGTTCCATTTATTGAAAATATCCAATAAATCAACTTGATCTATATACATTCTGTAATAACAAAACAGTACATGAACAACTGGCAAACAAATATCAGAATACAAAATAGTTTTTTCCACATATTCAATCTATTTCTCATACATAAAAACCAGATGTTCAACAATCAGAAACTCATCTCATATCAACAAAGATTCTTTCTACTACATTTCCAAACAATATAAATGATGTTGATCAGTTATTCATGTATTCACAATTACTTAAGGACACTATAATGAAGTTACCATGTGACGCATTTGCAAAGAAAAAACTAGTCGATTTTTATCGAGAACAGTTTGTAAATAGTCCTATCAAATTGCAGATAATTGATGAATTCGAAACGAAGTAGGATCATCGATCGCCTATTTGGTAGTATATTTGACAATATTTTACTTATTCGATGTTGAATAAAGCTCGCGAACACAAGATCTAGAAGTTATTCTTAACATGGAATTTTTTCTTTAAGATCTTCATGAACAAATTCAAGTTACATTCTCAAGCGAACGATTAGTCTCGATCGGTTGTTTGTCGAAATCAAAGTATGTTAAATGTTGAATTCGAAAATATTAAAAAAATAAATAAAAGAATGTCTTCTCTTATTCAATAACTTCTTACCGACAGCTGTCGATCGAAGAATAGCTTTTCTATATGCAGACAGCCCTCGACAAAATTTCAATCTTACAAGAATTCTTTTTTCAACAGAAATGAATCTAACTATATTGTCTATTCTGTTTGCATCTCTAACCGAGATTAATTATAATGCAGACATAGAAGAATAAATTCTGTTTTCAATGCATATTGTATTTGGTATTAGTGGAATGTGAGAAATTCAAAATCGATTGCAGCAAATCAATTTAACCTTGATAAGTGACGATGACGAACAGTTCAACAAACTTACTGAACATATGATAAATACTATAGAAGGATCAACTGGATTGCATCGAATAGCTAACTGGATGATTGAGATGGACCAGTTTGCCAATATGGAAGAAATCTTGGGGTGTGAGTGTAGGTATGGTAATAGAAAAGACGTAGACCCACGCCTATTCACATCTGCGCCAAAAATTTTAAATATACTTGATAAACATAGAGGAAAACTTAAAAAATATTCCAATATCAGTTATACACAAAGCACTTTTATGAAACTTGACAAAGAAAATCGATAAAAAAAGACAATGTTGATGTAACCGGGCTCAGTCGGTGTTGAAATATTATATTTCTTATCTTTACATGGGAAGCTCAGTCAAGAAATCGGAAAAGTATGAATTAAAAGTTGTCCGTTGCTCCTTTAAAAGAAATAATATGTTCATCTTTTACTGCATCATATTCATATTCGACAAAAATGAAATTTCTGTGTCATCATATCAAGAATTCTTCTTCCTCCGGAAAATTAGATATGCATGAAATATCCACTCCGCAACGAACCCTTTTTGAATGTGGACCGTTAAATATTTTTTCCTCTAGGCCAATTATTAGTAGAGTATTGCCAAATAGTTCGGCTAAATCTCGTCTTCGACTTGTCGATGTGAAAGAAGTGAATATAATATATACTTTCATAAAACTTTGTCGTTGCTGGCCTGTCAGTTCGACGCCACGATACACAAGTAGGCCTTTTGTTCAGTCGTGCGCTACGAACTGTAAATAGTTATGTAATAAATAGCAAAATGGACTTATTGTATCTGCGTGTTCAGCGACCATTGTGCTAAGATCACGAAGAAGACAATTGACGACTTTGTATCAGAAACAGTTTCTCGTGTGGGTGGAAATAACAGCGTGTCCAATCTCTCGTGGAATCCAACCGCCTGAATTAGTGTGATGTTTTACACTTTCTAACTTTTGAGCTAACCATTGAGATTCCTTTTCTGTGCCAAGGCAGTGTCTGTTTTAATTATTTCTTGTATAGCATCGTCAATAACTCTAGGTATTGTTTCACCGCTAAAAACTATTTCAATATCACAATATTGTTTCACAACATTAAGTGTATTAGGAGGTGGTGACATGTTGTCTGAGCGTATTCTTTCTGTAGCAAGTGTTACGGATGACGAAAATCTTTCTTCTCTCAAACGCACATTACCAAGACTTATGTAATATTGAACTCTTTTTGAATGAGTGTTGCTTGTCTTTATCATTTTTCGCCTGTTGTACTTGACGTTCAAAGTTAAAAACCTGACCACCGTCAAGTTCAACCTCTAACTTCTTCTTGTAGTATGTATCTTCAATGATTTCATTTTCTACATCTATGTACTGTTGCGATTCGTCGACGGTGAAAGACCAAGGATTCTCTTTTAAATTACAGTACCATTGGATACGAGGACAGAGAAATATTTGAGCAGAAGATGAGAGAGAAGGTGATATCGTTTTTTTATTTCGTTGTTCGTCGCTGGTAAATTAATAAGAGGTTTTTTCTGTTAAGATGCACAAGTGAATCAATATACTTTTCTTTATTTTATGTCTTAATATGAATCTGATGGTGTAAAGCACGTATATACAAAGAAGTTCGATATGTGAAAAATATTTCTGCTCTTTCTCTCACTCTCTCTTTCTCTCTCTCTCTCTTATTTCTTGTAGTTACTTCAAATATTGATCATGATTAATCATATGCAGAAAGGTAGGTTGAAGAAAGTAGAATCATGGAGAGCGATACATGAGATCACTGAAGGAGAGTGATGGGGTCATAGTTTTTGAAATGGAAGAGAATGAAGAAGAACAAGCGAGAATCTCATGAATAGAAATCTATGCACCGATGAATCTCGATCATCACTGATCTCAAACTTAGTGGACGACTAGAAATGGAATGTGTTGGCTGCGATTATGAAGATGAATGGGCTAGTGCTGTTTTGTCGAGTTTTGGTGCCATTTTAAGTCTTTTTATAAAGTGGAATATTCAAAATTTAGGAATATTGTTAACTCTCGATGGTCCAGTTTAATGACTAGACAATTTTTAAGAACGCTTCAAAACTTTCTCCAGCCCATTTCAGAGGTTATATTGTACGCCCTTTCACGCGAATGTTTTTTCATTGGCCGATTATTCAATCATATGCTTCCAATTTTCCAGAAAGCGGTCTTTACTCGCTTAGCTGCTGCACATCGTTATCTTGGCCCAATATATTGCATGCAATTAGGTAGCTTATGTTCATCAGGCGTCGAGGTAAACCTGGTTTAAAGTATGGGTGTAGGCATGAATAAATGCTTTCATCTCGATCGCACCTATTGCCAATTGAACACTCCATATTCCATTCATGCACATCCACACTCACAATTGCACATGAGAAGAGCTTTAATTTGACCCGAATATGTCTAATCTTAATAAATAACGCTACAAACTTTTTCATCGTAAGTTTTAATATTACTTGTTTGAAGAACAAGGGAGTGCAATCAATATGTCTTGAAAGTTCATATAAGCATATAAAAAACTCTGATTGACCAAGTATAGAAAAGTTGTAATAGAAACAGTATTACAATTCATATTTTGTTTTTTTACTTATTCATTTCTCTTATTCGAAGTCGAAGTATGTGAAGAGAGCAGTCTTATCAATAGTTGCGTTATATGTAATTGTGCATGAAAGATGTGCATTTTGATAAGACTTTTGTTATGGTTGTCGATAGCACATGATGAATAAAGCCATAAAAACCTGTTACTTCTTATTTTATCATAAAGTAAGGCATGTGCCACTCGAATATTTTCTTTAGAATGATTCTTGCACATAAAATTGCGCTTTAATGTCGAATTGAATTTAAATAAAAAATATTTGTGTGTGGGTGTGGATCTATGCTTCAACTAAATCTACAGGTATGCACCCATGCATACGCCAACCCAGAACCAAAGCTAACTCTATATTATTGTGACATTCGTCTAACTTAGAAATATTCAGTTGCATTATATATTCTATTATCTTTGTAGATTAAATTACAGCTCTAATATAGTTTCATTCTATAAACGTAGTTTCATGAAGGATATGCGACAGATACAAAATCTGACGTTCGAAAATGAACAGTCTAAGTCCTATCAATTTTATTTTAATATTGACGAAGCAAATGAAATGGATGATGAAGCTACGACTGATGTTGAAGTGACACCACTAAATTATGATTCACAGCAACAGAACTTAACTCCGGATCAATTACAACACTTATTCAGTCAAGCTAGTTGTGAATTGGTGGCAGAATCGGCAGATGAGCAAGAGTTTTTTAAACGTGAAGCAACAATCAAAGCACCAAAAACAAGTAAAGTAATACAAACTCCATTTCCACCTCCTCCATCAGACCGCATAGAAGATCTCGACATTGATATTGAACAATTGAAACAGCTGGCTAAACAAGAAGCAGGTTCACTAATCATTGAAAGACATTCTCCTAGTGAAAGGCAAATTGATTATGTATTATCAACTATTACATTGACATTTAATCAACCAATGATTGCTGTTTCATCATTAGATGATAAAATGAATACGGAAGATCTAGGCATATCATTAACACCAAAAATAGAAGGTCGATGGAGATGGACAGGAACAAAAACACTTCAATTTGAAGCAAAACATCGTTTACCATATTCAACAAATTATACACTAAGAGTCGACAAAGAACATTGTGTATCAGCAATTGGAGGTAAACTAATTTGAAACTATAAAAGTTAGCAAACACATCTAAAAGAAAAATCTTTTGGTTTTGAAATGAATATATTTTAAGGTGAAAGAAAGTGTGACCTACAAAATGAGACTGTTCCGAGCAGTCTACGTCCTTCTTCGCAAAGGTTATGCTTTTTTAAACTTGTCTTTTAAAATCTGAAAAAATTCAAATTTTTAATTTCATAAACTTCTCTTTGCATAGTTTGATAGAAAAAGTCTTTTCTTCAAACGAGGACTCTCACAGTTTTCCGATGAACTTTCGCGCAGATATAAACATGGTAACGAAAGCAACCTTGTACAACCATGAGTTGTTTTTGTTTGCTTGCATGTTTTCAATAGCTCCTTCAACCCGTCATTTTACAACCCGTCGAAACAATGGTACCAATCGAGCTGAAATCTTTATTGCAGATATTTCGGATTCTATCTCAGACTGTAATATTTTTGAAGCGTTTTTTACTTCAACCTTCGGTTTCTAAAGAATTTTACAATAAAAAAAAATCGATTTTTCATTGCAGATTTTTAGTATTTTTTGAATATCTCGCGAAAAAAAAACTTTTTTTGAAAAAAACGTGAGAATCTGAGATAGAGACTCAAGTATATGTGGTAATAATTTCAGCTCGATGAAATACCGACTTCTAA
Source organism: Rotaria sp. Silwood1 (assembly GCA_905250075.1). NCBI lineage: Eukaryota > Metazoa > Rotifera > Eurotatoria > Philodinida > Philodinidae > Rotaria > Rotaria sp. Silwood1. The sequence continues at coordinate 15,306 of CAJNOP010001590.1, read as the reverse complement.
AGTTTTCATGGATGTCAAAAAAGAGAGGAAACTCTTAAAAACAATAAAAGACAAAAGCTAATTGTTTTCGATAATTGAAAAAGGAGGCTTTGTTCTATGGTTTCCTAAGTAAAAGTAGTTTTTAAAAATTATGTTGAACCCAACTCTGAAAGAGTTTGAAGACAACCTATTTTATAGAACAAGCTTCGACTTTTTTCCTGAAGCTCTTAGATTTCCATACGTCCAAAAGTGTGAGGACCTTCAGATATACGTGAAAACATAGGCTGTTATCCGCGCTAAATCTCATAGCAGTGTTAACTTTTAGAAAGAAATGTAAGAGCTCAGTAAGAGTTTAGATTAAGGGAAAACACCTGGCTAGAGTTATTTTTGTAAGATAGATAAAAGTTGAGCACGAAGAAGCTTGAGTATTGAGAAACATGAGGATTAATTTATATTTGATTCAACTTTATGTTCAAAACTTAATCAATTTATAAAACTGTTGTCAAACGGTAATCAATACAGGAATTTTAATAGTTTCTTGAGAAGAAACAGTTGCCAAAATAAAAGATAGAGTTGCTGACAAAATGATCGACATATTTTTCTTTTGATTATCTCAAACCGCTTCTTAAGTCTAGTTTAATCATTGCAAAAGAAAATGCCAACGAAAGCATCTATACTTCTTTCTTGTACTATTAAACACAATCTTCGTGTGTAATTAGAAGGCTTTTCCTATTTAAAAGATCAATCTGTTGGAAATTAAACATATTAGTGTGGTGTATAGTTGTTATGCTTGTCTAGATACATGTAATATTACGAATAATTTTAACACATTATATAGTAGTATTGAATAGATTAATTAAGTTAACTTCATTTTGGACGAAAAAATTTATATCGAGATGTTTACTTTTTTTCAAAATGATGTGATCCACGATGACACAATTAGCATTTGTACGAGTGTTTCTACTTTCGGATGCACCATTGAGGCTCGATAGACGCACAGTATCAGGAAAAGGAGTTTTCTGAGACTGTAAAATGATGCCTTTGGCTTGTACCTTATATTCTACACTCATATTTGATGTTCTTATTGTTTTTAGGAAAGTTAGATGATGAATTTTTCTTCGAATTTTCAACAACAGCGCCAAAAGTTCTTCAATTCTTACCATGTGGAACAGTATCAACATTAAAACCTAAATGTTTTCTTTTATTTAATCAAAAAATTGATATGAATGAAATTCTAAAGCATCTACGTGTAGTGCATAGTGATGGACATATGATACAAAACGAAGACTTAGAACTAGTAAATGAAACAACAGCAAAAAGTGAATTTGAATCGTTCATGAATGCTAATGAAGGAAATCATGAAAAATATGTTGCGTTTACATTTAAACATGATTTATTAAAAGCAACACAATATACAATTCAAGTACCTGTAGGCTGCCCATCAGCTGAAGGTCCATTAAAGACAACATCAGAGTGGTCAGCAAGCTTTCATACTTATGAACCTTTAAAAATAATTGATTGGTTTCCAAATAAAAAGAATGAGTGGCAACCATCTGCTGCTCCTGGTTATAGTTGGTCACTAACATTCAATAATTCATTAGATCATTCAACAATTAATAAATCATTATTCAAATTCGAACCAGAAGTCAATAGTTTAGGTAATTGTAGACGAAACTTGTTTCATGACATATTTTCTTATGTCTGGGTGTTAATGAGAAAAGTGTAATTGTAAACAAAGATGACGACGTTTTCTGGATAAGTTTTACGAACTTATGTAGAAAATGCCATCATTGATTTCTATTACTGTTTATTTGGCAGTTCACTAACAAAATGTTAACAATATAAGATGTGTGCTTTTAATCGATAGAGAAAAAACAACATTAAAGAAAAATTTACTTTAGGTATTGAGCATACACAAGACAATGATCGACAAATAACGTTTTATAATAATTCCAAACCAAACACTGTTTATACACTACTTATACAGTCAGCATCATTGAAAGATGTACATGGTCAAACATTAGAACATGATCATTCTGATAAACCAATTCAATTTCACGTACATGACTCGCCCCCATTAATTGGAAATATATCGGGTGCAACAGGTATAGCACAAAAAACTAATACAAAATAGAATTTTGAAAAAAGAAAACTTCTAAAATATGGATGTTGTCTATTATAAAATACCAATTCTTCTCTTACAGCAAGAAACATTGATTATAACTAAATAAAGAGAAGTTTGTTTTAGGTATGATTACAATGGATCCTGGTGTATTAAATGAACCATTTTATCCATTTATGGTTTATAATTATTCAGAAGTAACGCTTCGTATTCATCGAGTGAAACCAGAACATTATCATCCAAATTTACCATGTTTTAATTCATACTCTTACACCTATGAAGGTGAAGAATGGTACAATAAATTACCTGGCGAAGAGTTGTTAAATGAAGTTGTACAAACAAACTGTGAACGTGATGAACCGAAAGAAATAAGAGTTCCCTTGAAAGCATATTTAACGAAAAACTCTGGAGTAGGTCAATTAATTGTATTAATTGAACCAACAAAAAAAGCATTGAAAGAATGTCAAGACAACAATTGGCAATATAGACAAATTATATCAGTCTGGCTACAATGTACACGATTAGCAGTCGATGTATTTGTTTCTTCAGGTACTTATTAATTAAGAAGAAATTAGACAATTTGTTTTCAATTCATACTATTGAATTCGTTTCAACCAATAAATATAACTTAAGGCTGAGTAGATATTACTAGACATTTAATTGTGCTGAAAATTATTCAGAAAATTTCTTAAAAAGCAAATAATAAAATAAAAGGACTACGAGAAAGAAATAGTTATTAATTTTCAGTTAAAATATCTTAGAATTTTCGTAATCAGTAGCATATATCTATTCTCTTGATTAAAATCATTTTACTGAATATGTTAATGTAAGGGTAACAATGTGACTGAGCTAAGATGTTAAATATTATATAGAAATACAATGTTGAAATCTCACAAAAAAAGCAATAAGATTTAAACCTAGCCTTATAAGTGTGTGGGTGTCGGTCAGTGAAAGGATTAAATCTACAGCCACACACACACGCACACTCTATTATAACTCTTGTCTCATTTCTTTGAGTTTGTCTGTCTTCAATAGTGCAGCTAGAACTGTGTTGGAGTTGTCGAAATTCTGTTGTTTTGTTATCGAAGAACAATTGTACTGGTTACACTTATTTTTTTATTATAGGCATGAGCGGCATGTTGACTGCATGGGTTACTGAATTAATGACTGGTGCGCCCATCAATCAAGCAACTGTTTCAATATCGAATAAGCAAAAAGAAACAAATCAACAGGGATTATGCACCATTGAACAGTACAACACAGAGAATGATGAAAGAAGAGAAGTACAAAAGAAAAGAAAAGTAAACAATAGAGAACATGGGATACTAGTCGTAGCAAAAGATGATGATCTATGTATGTCAGTAAATATTTATACTGATGCATCAGTTCTTAATGCTTATGTTTGGCATGTATTTAATGATCGGGGTTTATACAAACCAAAGGAAGATGTACATATAAAAGGTTATGTTCGATTGCTGAAAGTAAAAGGCGAAGCAAAATTACCAACTTATGCTCGAGGTACAATTGATTATACAATTTACGATCCTCGTGGTCAACAACTTCAACAGTCAAAAGTAGAATTGAATATTTATGGTGCATTTGATATAAAATTTACATTGCCTGACAATGTTAACTTAGGTAAAGTTGTATGTTTGTATTTGTTGCTTTCCCCATCTTTAGCCGTCATGTATTTCACGTATCCTACATCTTTTCATTTAACATATATTTGCAAGTAAGATTAGTAATGTATTCAAGAGCACCAGTCAAAACAATTTCAAATATTATATTTAGCATCCTGAAGTTGGTTCTTTTTGTAGCAACGAAAATTTCATTAGAAGTTTTCTGTTGGTGCGTGTAAAGTCTTCTAACTTAAGTTTCATCTGCTGGCTTTATATCCATTGACTTCGATGATTATACTTTTTCGTGTTTATGAGGCATTTAATCGTCAAAATAGAATGATCATTTATACCTGAGGCTGTTCGAGAAGTCTCTGAGACGTTATGGCAAACTCTTAAGACAGAAAAAACTCTTTGGATGATGTCTTAAGAATATCAGGTATTTTAGATAAAAAAGAATGGTTTTATAACTTTTCTAATTTCATATTTCTGAAAGTCTTTTGCAGTTCTTCAGAAAAAAAATCCTGTCTTTTTAACTGTAGAGTTTATGAATCAACAAACCTTATGAATAAGTAATTTGATGATTGGTTTTCAAGTTTTTAAGAAGTTTTCAGAGAACTCTAAAGAACTCCTAGAGACTCTTGTAAGTAAAAAGTGTGCGATTAAAATTGCATGCTCAAGTTTGATTGTCGTATTCACGTGTACATTTGGAATGTTTTCACATGGCTCGATAGAAAAATATGTTATCCACACAAAAAGACGTCTTTTAGAATTCTCGGATGAGTTCTGGTAGAAATACAAGCATCAAGATAAAAGTTCTGAGATAAGTGCCCTATCTACAACATGCATTTTCTTCACTACGCGTTTTCTACAGTCATTTCAACCCAATTACATTGAAATTTCTTAATATCATGATCTAATCAAATTCAAAACTTTATCATAAATACTAGAGAACATTATCTAGATGTAGATTTGTTTCGTTCTATCTCCTATTTTTTTCAAATTTTAGAAAATTTAAGACATTTCTTAGCTTTTTTTGCCATGATGCAGAAAGTAAAGATGATAAAGTCACAAAAATTATGTATTTACGTAATGTTGTCTACTATTTATGATTAAGTTTTACAGTCGATCAGATCAGGTGTTTAGAAATCGTAATGAAATAATATCACCAACCGAGTTTCCATAAAGTCGAAAATTCATATACCTAGAGATACTTGCAAGAAAAATGAGTAGATTATCAAATGAGTTCTCAATTCACATCATAATATCGTTATGTGTCTATGAGTTTTAAATTTATTAGACTTCTTTTTGAAGTGTGCATTATTGTTCACTTGAACACTTTCACTAATTGCATGTATGAAAATATGATAATGTCACTGACAACATTGATATAAAATTCATCTTAGAATATGATAACAAAAACTCAAATTCCATCTATTCATTCAATGCATTCTCTGTAATAATTATAGAAAAAATTTATTGATTTTTTTTATGACATATATGCATCGCACCAAACTCTAGTCGTTCAAAATTCTTAAATATAGCTCTAGTGCAATGTATTCTGAAAGAGGGAAGTTTAACAAATAAGCGATCTTGATAGTATGTCAATATTGGACGAATATAATAATTCTGATGTTACATATTGTACTTTTATCTTTACTTACTAGGATGTATGTGCAAAGTGGAATGAGTAGGATAGATACGTAGCTGTATTTTATTTATATGCTGACCATTAGCTTAAACGGCCGTTAAACACACATAGTTGTAATCGATCTTTGTTTTTCATATTCAACAAGCATTTTTGGGTGAATACATAAATACTCGCAGCCGACACTTCATCCTACCCTAGTCTGGTTTTGTTATGTATGTGAAACTTACGTGTAATAATATTCATTTCGCAACTAAAGATTTAAAAGACAAAATATCTTAACACACCAAGATAGTTCAAGGAAAAAACTACCACCTTCCGCTTATTGTCTTTTAATCAGTTAGTATATGTGATATACTCAACCTACTCAGACTACTTTACACATCGTGATAGTTGCATAGAAGTCTGTAACCAAATTTCTGACTTATTTTAAGAGTTTCGTCGTTACATATGATATGCTGTGTAACAGAATGTGCTATACTACTTTGGAGACAGAAACAAATTCAACCATATATTAAGTACATATTAAAAAGACCTAAATAAAAATCATTCTTGTCTAATATCTCTTCATTATGCTTGGAAATACAGTACGAGTAACAATCTCTCACAATTAAAAATTTAAATCTCTGTACTCAGCTGTCTATATACATAGTTACTTAAAAGGCTATTCTTGTGAAAGTTTGTAAATATGAAGAAGAATTGATTAATTTTGAATTTCTATTATGATTAGGTAATGGATACGTAACGTTCAGTTTACCAGACTCACAAAGTAGCACAACGCATTATTTTAAAGTTCAAGAGTTCAGAAAACCAGAATATGAAGTTTCATCAATGGTTCGACCAACAATAGCACGCTATTGTCATCCAATCGTTGATGAATATGTCATAGCTACTTGTCAAGGAAAATTATTTGCTGGTGGCTATTTAAATGATGCAAATATTCAATGGACAGTACAAGCTGGAACAACAACATTTACACCACCTAAAAGATCTGACTATATATTTGGTAGAGCTCAACCGTTCTTTTGCTGGTTTGGTAATAATAATCAAACTGAAATTTCATATCCAGAAAAGTATTTTCAAGTAAAATAATTTTAATTTAAACACAAAAGAGCAATTTGCTCTTAGAAAAAGCAATTTTGAATTAGATTGAAACAAATATGCACTACGATTAGATATGATGAATTGTTAACAGTTAGTTAATAGACACAAAGTATACTGAAAGCTGCAGATAGAAGCAGACATGTACCAGTTTCAGCACTTTTCTCAAGTACTACATGATTGAAAAATGAAATAATGTTTTCTTAACAGAAATACATGTATATGAATATTTTACTGAAAAATGCATATAGATGAAGTATTAGACAGCTAAAGATACAATCTTTCTGAGATGAACATTTTCCAGCAGTGTGTGACTCTTCTAACTATTTTTGAGTATGTGTTCAGTCAGACAGAAGCCCTCCAGTCCTTGTGCATTAATTCGATGAAGAATTGCCGTTCATGCTGATATTAATTTTCTCGTTGTTACCATCCTCTCATCCACTCATAAGCAAGCCAATTTTGACCAGTCAACGAAGGACCGCTCTTATGAAGAATTTTTCAAAATATATAACAGACATAAAATGTACATCAACCTTGATCATCAAACCGTCTGTTATCTGTTTCTTTCACCAGATAACGAAAAGATTTGTATGTGATAATAGTCATTAAACTGTCAGCTTCTTGTTTTTCTATGAGTTGTTTGTCTCAGAATCAATCGTCACTTGGTTTGCGGCCCTTGTTAGTTCTAAAACTACTACAATAACGTCATGACTCGAAAATTAAGAAGTATAAAATTGTTTAGAAAACGTATTTATAAATCATTGGACGAAAACTATGTAGTTGTTTTAGTAAATATTCCAAAACTCTAACAAAGAATCTGTACAGAAGTATAAAGTCTTTTAATTTAGACAGCTAATTAATATCTTTATTAAATTATATACAGTTTATTTACTATAACGTAAAATGTAAAAATGTGAAAGATCCCAAGCACTTCACGCTTTGCAAGCTGAGTTTTTAGAACGTCATTAAACATCCCACAAATTCAACAGAGAGTAGTTCAATCGATGTGTTGATTAAGTGATTCCATTGATTTACTTTCAGGGTAAAACAAACAATAAAGGTCTACATGAAATAAAAATTAGTTATCATGGTATTGAACAAGAGCCAAGAACAACAATTGTTCATGCATTAGCAGCCATTACTGATTTAAATAATCAAATTCAGGAAACAAAAACACAATTCATCATACATCCATGCACATATTACGTTGGATTTCAATTATCAACAAATTACGGCAAGAAAAATAAACCTGTACAAACAAAAGTCATTGTAACAGATATTGATGGAAATTTAATTGATAATATTTTGATTGAATGTAAAGTAATTGGATATGGTAAGGAAAGAAAAGAAGATGAAAATGGTTTAACAGTATTTGAAGAAATAAAAGATGAACAAACATTAGCAGTTGTTAGTTCAAATAAAGATGCGGTCAATATTGATTACACACCAAAATTAGGTAGGTAAAAAGTTGAATATATGATGAAAAATAAAGTCGAAGTTCATCAGAGTATGATTTTGTATATTAAAGTATGTTATCATTTTCACATGAGTATAAGCGATACTGGTTAATTTTATCAACTTGTAAATAGTCATTTTTCGTAGTCAATTAGCATATTTGTAAATTCTTTGAGCATACAAACTTGAATATTGTATGTAGTATGTACATTTTACATGTAGAATAAATTTGACACGTTCGATACAAATTGTGTAAGTAAAGAATACCTTAGTCTATCTCTTCGAAAATCTGTGTAAATTACTATCTCACAGTTCGTCTCGGGTGTTCTTCAGTGTTATTGAAGACACATTTTGTAATTAAATTAATGATCAATATAAAGATCAATTTATACATAACAATACAGATGATAGTTTTGGAAATTTTTCTTATGGATTAGTTACATGGTTGAGACATTCATAGTATATGTTTTTATGCTGATTCTGGCCCCTTACGGTTAAAGCTAACCAATCAAACAGTTCACATCTTGAAGAATGGGGTATAAGTAAAATACGCTTCAACCTACTCTGATCGCCGTTTAACTCGAAGATAGTATCAATCGACAGAGCTTGAAGTTCTACATTGATGATAACCCACATCAAACCAATTCCTTTAAAAAAAATCTTTGATGAAAGAATCAACGGTCATTTCGATAGGCCTACTCTAGTTCATTCCATGCCAAGAAGCCATTTCAAGTCATCCTAAACCTTGTAATAGCTTAAAATGGCTTGGTATACCTTGGAATAGGTTAGAATAAATCCATCAAAATAATATTGGATTCTTTTATTAAAGGTTTTTTTCTTAAAGAAAGGAGCTTGATATGGAGTCTTATGAATGCAGAATTTCAAGCTCTATCGATTGATATTATCTTTGAATGAAACAGCGGTGAGAATGGGTTGAAGCGTATTTTAGTGACACTGTACAGAATGAGACTTGCACTTATCTTCTATTATTGGTTCTATTCTTCCCACGCTTTTCAATCCTCTCATCTTTCACTCACACTTCTCAGAAATGAGACCTTTATCTGTACTATAGTAACGATAACAAAACTATGTGTATTCATGCATTATCTTGTATTGAGAATATATTTCAAGCGTCATCACAAACAATGCATCACTTTTCATGTACAGGGTATCTTTTCGCTGTCTCATTTTATCAAAAGAAGTGCCTTAACAATTTAGACTTTGTTGATCCTCCACTTATTTTAGTTAAAGAGAAGAACAATGAATAAAAAAATTAATAGAAAAGTGTCTAATTTTTTATCTATAAAATGCACTGCTAAGCCGTTATATAAAAAGTTATCGTATACTAAGAGTTGAGGACAAGCTAACAGCGATTTTTCATTTGAGAAATGATCAAAGTGCTTCTTTTGACAACATTTTCTAAGTTCTGTTTAATACTAGGGGGTAGATACAACATGTCATACAGTGTCAAAGATGAACAAGGACGATTAGCTATGAGTTTCTATGATAATTTTTATGTCTCTGGTGGTTACGAAAAAGAAATAGAAACACAAAAAGTAGATTATGTTCCAACGGATACAATCACAATTGTGCCAAATGCAAAAAATTATCAACCAGATGACACATGTGAATTACTAATACTAGCACCATTTAGTCCAGCAAATGGTCTAGTTATATTCGATTGTGATGGTCAAGTCTCACAACCAATACAATTGCAGATAGAACTTGGAAAAAATTCAACAACTGTTGAATTTAAAATATCCAAAGACTGGATACCAAATTTCACAGTTCACGCTGAACTAACAGGCTCAATCCCAAGAGAAACGGAAGTGATTGATTCACCACATCGCCCAGCAATCGCTACTGGTTCAGTAACATTAGAAGTATCAAGAGATATTTATAAATTGAATGTTTTGATTAATACAAAAGAAACAAATAAAATATATACACCATCATCAATTATCCATATAGATGTCGACGTTACACAGCATGTAGATAACTTACCTGTGGACAAGGCAGAAGTTTGCCTCATTGTTGTTGATGAAGCAATTTTATCGTTGACTGGTCACAAATTAGATAGTCCATTAGATATATTTTATCCTAATCGATCAGAAAATATTACACAATATCATGATAGAAATCGTTGTTTGTTATTCAATATGCAAGATATAGAAAAATTTAGGAAAGATATGCAACAAAGACAATCTTTATTCGACCACATCGAATTATGCTGTTTACAATCGATGCCCGAATGTATGAGAATGACCTGTTCAGCTAGTTTCGGATATGGCGGTTTCAGTGATTCTAATGCTGAACAAAAAATAGCTGTTCGATCGAATTTCAATCCACTAGCATGTTGGATACCATCATCAATGACTAATTCATCAGGACGTGTTTCATTTGAAATTAAATTACCTGATAATCTAACACGCTATCGTGTATGGACGTTAGCAACGAATGATAAACAATATGGCTTAGGTGAAATGTCATTTACTGTACAATTACCAATTATGATTCGACCTTCACCACCACGGTTTCTTAATTATGGTGATACAGCTCATATCTCAGTTGTTTTACAAAATCAAACTGATCTATCCTTCTTACTACATGCTGGTTTAAGAGCAACTAATGCTAAATTATTAACGTCACAAACAAATCAACAAGCAGTTGGTTATTCAATTGTACTGCAACCAAGTAAACGTACTGCTCTTACATTTCCATTGTCAACAATTCATTCTGGTACAGCTCGATTTCAATTCATAGTTAGTACTGTCAAAAATGAAACATGTGCACAATTTGGTGATGCCATTGAACTAAGTTTACCTATATTCACACCAGCAACATCTGAAGCATTTGCAACATACGGTGATATATGTGAAGAAGAAGTAGTTTTACAACCAGTAGAGACACCAAAAAATGTTATTCCACAATTTGGTGAATTATCAATAACAACAAGTTCAACAGCATTAGCATCATTAACAGATGCAATTATTTTACTCTATACATATCCATATGAATGTACAGAACAATTAAGTTCAAGACTGTTAGGTATACAAGCACTATGGGATGTTTTACAAGCATTTCATTGTAAAGATTTACCTGATGTATCAGTATTGAAAACTAAATTAGAGTCAGATCTGAATACACTAAAAGGTCGTCAATATTCAAATGGTGGATTTGGTTATTGGACAAATCGAAATGACTCTTACGCTGATCCATATATGAGTGTGCATGTTGCACATTGTTTAGCCGTTCTTGTGAATAAAAAGGTAAGAGTTTTATTGTATAAATAATCATTAATACAATTATCACATGAATAGAGTATTTAATTCATTCTAAAATTGTGAAAATGATTTATTCATAAAAATATGAATTCTTTGTTCAAAATAGTGAGAAATAAGTATCAGTTGCGTAGTTGAAGATATTCTGCACGCTTGAGAAAGTTTTGTTTAAAACTTCATTATCCCATTCAAAAAGACAAAGGCTAAAAATCGATTATAACTGCATGACTATAATCTGCCTTTAATCAAAACTTTTAGCCTTTAAAGACAAATTTCATTTGATTTAATCTTTTTCTTTTTGATTTATTTCAATCGATTATTACTATTATATCAATTACAATTGATTAGAGTTTTGTAACCAATTAAAACAGATTAAGAAAGATTACATCAAATGAAGTCTGTCATTTTTAAAAATCTTTCTTTTTTACAGTGAATGTTTTTCACTTACAACTACACTATAAAAAAACTTTTAAATATCAACCAAAGCTTTCAAAAATGTTATCTTATTTTACAGGTATTTGATGTCAACAACAGCATGCTGAACAACTCACTAAAATATCTTGAAAATATTGAATCTGAAATTAATCAATTATCACACACTAAGTATTGGTCTGACTTAACTCGATTTAGTTTGATAAGTTATGCATTATATGTGCGAGCAAAACATCTTCAAAATGTAGCTGACAAAGCTTCACAATTGTTTCAGCGTAGTGGATTTGATAAACTTAGTTTAGAAGCATTAGGATGGCTATTAGTAGCATTATCAACGGATAAAAATAATAATAAAGATCAAATAATTGAAATAATATACAAACATCTCAAAGGTAAAGTAAGTGAAACAAGTGAAACAGCTAATTTTATTACATCATATGGTGATGATGGTCAATCAGTCATGTTACATTCAAATCAACGAACAGATGCTATATTGTTAGAAGCATTATTATATATTGATCCAAATTCAACTCTTTGTACTAAATTATGTAAAGGTCTACAGGCACATAAAGTGAAAGGTGCATGGAAGTCTACACAGGAAAATTGTTTTGTATTAATTGCATTAGATAAATATTTTCACATAAAGGAAAAAGATACACCAGATTTTGTTGCTAATATTTGGCTTGACAATGATTATTGTGGTCAACATCAATATAAAGGTAAGATCATATCATAAGAACAATGATGACTGTGTCATCAATATTGTGAATGTAATCATATTCATATAGCAGCATTATAGTAGAATTGAAATCAAAATGAAACATGGTTTTCTAGATAATATAATTATCCTTGTAAAATTTTTGGTTAGACCTCAAGGCTCCTTAAATGAGTTATCTTTGTCTACAAGAAATGATTTATATCTATCTATTTCTAAATATACGTATATTAAACTGTAGCTTTCATACGTTGTCAGTTCTTTTCTAATAGATTTTGAATTATTTCTTTAACTTCATGTATCATATGAAGATAAATTATTCCTCATATTTATTAGTTTGTGACTTCTAGCAATAATTCATATTCCTATATTCCTCATTATATTTTCGAATAACGTTTGTTTCTAACTCAAGTACTACTAACATGATGATTTCACAATATATAATGTATTCTGATGTATTTTCTTAATATAAAGGCCGAACGACAAATACACATACAGTAAATATTCCGATGAAAGTAATCTTATCACCATCGCCATCCGACACAAGTAATAATAATAATAAGAAAAATATAATCATGCACAAAGATGGTAATGGTCGATTATATTATCGTATTGCATTGAATTACGCTCCATCAAATTTACAATTAAATGCAGTTAACTATGGTTTTAAAATTGAACGAACATACGTCGCTATCAATGATTCATTACATGTTCAGAAACAATCAGATAGTACATGGAAATTCAAGTTAGGTGAAAAAATCAAAGTCATATTAACAATGACAACAACACAACGACGATATCATATAGCATTAGTTGATTATTTACCAGCTGGTTGTGAACCATTAAATACACAATTAAAAGGTACATTGACTGGCGATACACAATCATCAGTAACAAGATCAAACAGAAATCTTTATTATTGTGGATGTCGACCATATTCAACTATTGGTTGGACTGAGCATGAAAATTTACGAGATGAACGTGCTGAAGCATTTCGATCGTTATTATGGCCTGGTGTATATGAATGGACCTATGTAATGCGTGCAACATGTGCTGGAACATTTATCATTCCACCAGCTAAAGCTGAAGAAATGTATTCACCAGAAAACTTTGGTCGATGTGGTACGGAAAAGGTTATAATTGAATAAGAAATCTATGGTACATTTAAAACTTTCTAATTATTTTACTGCAACATGACTTACCATTTTTTTATATCTTCATTACTAATCCCTCTATTAATCAACTTATTTTTAACTATTTATTTTATTATTCTAATTAGTTTACTACTTTAATATTTGAATAAAATTAATCGCTTGATATATTTACTTCAAATGCTAGTAAAATGATATTAATAGATGTCTGGCCAACACTGCTTCCTTCTTAGTGAAAATATGGATCTAGATGGATGTAGCGAAGTGAGAACAAAGAGAGAGAAAGAGATGAACATTTCTATGAGATCTCAACCACATGAAACTTTCAGAGTTCGTAGATCATAGTTAGCTATTAAAATTCTGAAGACCAATTTTAAAATCTTAATAATAAATAGATTTGTAATGGAATGACGTTTATTGCGACTTTTCAATAATTATAGTCACAGAAATTCAAAAGCCAGGAAAATGATTGCACACAAATGTTTTTTAAATTAAACACATAAAGCATTAACCATTATATAAATGACGACAATTATAGTACATATTACGTTTCTTTACAACATGTACTAGATTCGGGCTGCCACCTTTTTCGTCCAACAAAATTCGAAACAAATAAAGATGAAAAATCACGTTTTTCTTGATATATAAGCGATAAATTTGTCAACTTTAGAAGTAAGTATACGTTTTATTCTTCTAAAAACATCTTCTCACATTATTATTTCAAAAATTTATATACTTCTCTATTAGCTTATATTCATTTGATACAACATTGAAATTGCCATTAGCTACAATCCGACCAAATATTGACATAATGACATATCTAAACATCAGTACTTAATGGATATCAAAAGTGTTAACGGCGACACTGTAAAGTCTTATAGAAGATTTGAGGATATTGTCTTTAAACATATACTGATAGCCCAAATCGAGTTCTAGAATTCTATAATATTTTATTGTTTTTCAGGTAATGTTATAATAGCAAATTTTCGATATGTTCAAGTTCGTTGTTAATTTTTTTGTAAAAGTTTCTTCTTGAGGACACAGAACAACTAATTACATATATGCACAAAGGCAAACAAGATCTGTTTTCCCAAGTATGAAGACCGCTTGCTAACAGACGAGACAAAAAAAAAAACATATATGTCTATCGAGAAAATCATTTCAAGTGATCAATTGTTTTCGACTCCAATCTCTATGCATAAGGAGTTCCGAGTGAAATAAAGAAAACTCTGAAAGAAAAGTATCTTTAGAGCTTCCTTTCTAAGTTATGGTCGTTTTACTGGAATTCATGGCTATAACACGGCACGCATCAATAAATCAAGTAGGAATATTTCAGTATGAGATTTCACTCACAGATAGATGTACTTGTAACTAGAATGTTCTGAAAATTTTCAGTCCATAAGAATGTTTCCTATACGAGCTATTGAATTTTCAAAACTTCAAGATTCTTGTACACTTCAGATATGAGTGTTTTTGGAAAATTCAGCGTTCCATAATCTCAAGACGCTACGTTCAGGATTATAGAACTTCACTAGGACACATCAATATATGTAGAAAGAGAATTCTATAAGAATTTAAAGTATCAACTTCACTACTTTTTCTATACCCTAAATAATTATTGTTCATAGATGTCTTATATATGATTGATGATAAGAATATTGTTTTGAAGAAACATTTGATTCAAATTTCAAATCTAGAATATTAACAGTCCATATGAATTTTGAAATTTCAATTAAATCACTGAGTTCAACGTCATCGTCATTTCACATAAACAAATCGAATAAAAAAATTCTGTATATTATTTCC
>CAJNOP010001589.1:6071-27667 GCA_905250075.1 Rotaria sp. Silwood1 | reverse complement strand
TCGAAAGTTTGCCTATCAAGAAGAATGAGTGAATCGTTAACAGCAAGTGTAAAACCTTTGTGTAACATAGAAATTCTTAGCAGTGAAACGAAAAACCTTTTCAGAGTGGGTGTGGGTGAAAGAAAGAGGCGCATCTACTCATACCCACACCGCTCAAACATCCTATCTTATCTATGCATGTACCGAGTACAAGTACCTCAGGGTCAGTTAGACTCGTTTAGGCTCTGATTGAGCCCAAGCCCGACCAAACATGAGTCTGACCCTGCGAAAGTCGAGCTCGACCTGCTCGGTCTAGGCTCAGGCTGGCACATGCCTAGTTCCACTCACAACTATACATTCACATTCAATCATGCCAATCCAATTACCCACACCCATCCTCTATACATTCAAATCCAACCACTCACACACTCAATTACACACACCCACATCCAATCACCTACAGTACTAGGACGAATCGTTGCAGTACAACTCACTGTATGGACAAAATGTTGCACGGAGAAAACGTCGCAGCATTTCGTTATGCTAGACTAGCGAGAACCCGTGCATACTGCACGGATCTTATGCCCTTTAACGCATGACCTCACACATTTAACTTTTCATCCGGCAAAATACATACAGACACTCGATATTATGTATATAGATAGATAGCGCTACGGCCTCATACTCTCATATCGCACATATGTTTATAGGCAATGTAGCCTTCGACCTTATAGCCTTATATTCTTTGCAGCCTTATCTCCCTATTGCCTTACTCCCTTCAGGGCCTATGGGTATCACAATATAACAGCCCTTGCTGGCCAATCAGTACCCCGCTAGGATAGCCCTTGAGGACCTATGAGTAACCCATAGGATAGCCCTTGGGGACTAATGGGTACCTCCCTATAATAGGCCTTGGAGACCTATGGGTACCCCCATAGGATAACCCTGAAGGACCGATGGGTACCCCCATAGGATAAATAACCCTGAAGGACCGATGGGTATTCCCACAGGATAGCCCTTGAGGGTCTACGGGTACCCCCACATAATAGCCCTTGCGAACCTATGGGTACCCCCATAGGATAGTCCATGGGGACCTACGGGTACCCCCACATAATAGCCCTTGCGAACCCATGGGTACCCCCATCGGATAGCCCTTGGGGACCTACGGGTACCTCCATATAATAGCCCTTGAGGATCTATGGGGTACCGCCCTAGGATAGCCCTTGAGGACCTACCGGTACCCCCACATAACAGCTCTTGGGGATCTATGGATACCCACATCGGATAGCCCTTGAGGACCTACGGGTACCCCCACATAATAGCTCTTGCGAACCTATGGGTACCCCCATTGGATAGCCCTTGAGGACCTACGGGTACCCCCACATAATAGCCCTTGCGAACCTATGGGTACCCCCATTGGATAGCCGTTGAGGACCTACGGGTACCCCCACATAACAGCCCTTGGGGTTCTATGGATACCCCCATCGGATGGCCCTTGGGGACCTACGGATACCCCCACATAATAACCCTTGAGGACCTATGTGTACCGCCCTAGGATGGCCCTTGAGGACCTACGGGTACCCCCTCATAATAGCCCTTGAGGATCTATAGATACCCCCATCGGATAGCCCTTGAGGACCTATGGGTACCCCCACATAATAGCCCTTGGGAATCTATGGGTACCCCCACATAATAGCGCTTGGGGACCAATAGGTACCCCCACATAATAACCCTTGAGAACCCATGGGTTCCCTCATAGGATAGCCCTTGAAGACCGATAGGTACCCCCATAGGATAGCGCTTGGGGATCTATGGGTAGCCTCATAGGATAGCTCTTGAGGACCTATGGGTGCCCCCATAGGATAGCCCTTGAGGACCTATGGGTACCACCCTAGGGTGGCCCTTGAGGACCTATGGGTACCGCCCTAGGATAGCCCTTGGGGACCTATGGGTACCCCCACATAATAGCCCTTGGGGATCTATGGGTCCCCCATAGGAGAGTCCTTGAGGACCTATAAGTACCCCATACATAGTCCCTGGAGATCTCCCCTTATAGCCTTATGTGACCTTTAACCTTTGACCTTTAACCTTTGACCTTTGACCCGGCACAGAGAAACAGACAGACACACACACACACACTGAACATTATATATATAGATATTTCTAATTATATCTGAAGTCGACTTCTTAAAGTATCATCGAAGGATGTGGTGTTTAGGGTGTAGGCGCGAGTTTGGAGTTTAAGGTGCAGGTGAATGATTGAGGGTTTGGGTGTGAGTATGGGACTTGAGTGTTCTTGTGGATGTAAGCACAGCTGTGGGTGTAATCTGAGAACACCAGAGAGATTTGTGTGGATTAGGCTGGTCGTAACTACCCGGGTGTGATGCTTTGTGAGTGGGTGTGGTTATGATAAGTGATCTGTGACAACACCACACCCACACCCAGCCATGCACATCCAAACACGCGCACTCAACTATCCATACATGAACAACCACAGAGAATTCCTTGCACCCACATTCACACCTAGACTGAAGTATGGTTACAATACGTTGAATATCTGAATGAATTTATATTTGTTCACGATGTTAACGTATTTCTAGTGGGTTAACGTTTGTGGTTTTCATAGAGTCCTGCGGTACCGTTCTGTAGCTCGAAAAACCACGTTTGTCCTGTCCTGTGGGACAAACGGGACCGGGATATTTCGAAAAAAAATATGATGTCTCGAAATTGTTGAGCTTGTATATCGAAATCCGTTGTAAATTTACATCCGTTTACGGGACAAACGAAATTCGAGACATAGAAAAGTTTATTCCACAGGTCCCTAAGTTTTCATCTTTTCGATTTCAGTCAAATTTTTCTCAGATGTTCTAAAGTTTTAGTTTGCTAATTAATAAAGTTTAAAAGAACCAGCGAAACTGTGATGCATATTTGTTACTTGAGTGCTAATTCATGGAATTTCCTCACTTGTTTCGTTTATATATTGTGCTGTTCAAATAATATATCACAGAGACTTTCTTTTTGAATTCACAGTATCGACAGCAACTTTAAAATTTGTAATAGATAAGGTTAAATTTTTGAAATTAGAAATTTTATTAAAAATTTTCGCTTCATTTTCCAACAAGCATAAAAGTAAAGTCTAGATGATAATACATTTATACAAGATAAAACAAAAAGCAGACAAGTTAGGTTGACATCTGAACTAGTAGTTAAGTAACATAACCGAGTAGAAGTTTCTCTTTGTCTCTAAAATATTATTTAATAAAACATTTGAAAAGATGAATATACGAAAACATGTAGAGAATAAAACTGCTACGTATTTATAGTGCATATATTCTCTTCATGTTTATTAGACAAATCTATATTCGAAACTGTTGCAATATTATAAACTACCATCATGGGTTAAAAGAATTGATGTTATTGATTATTATTAACAACTTCGATGTATAGATTGTTTGTTTTAGTCGAAGTTAATATATTAAAAACCCGAAAGAAACCTTATCACTTCAATAGGTCTTCACTACTTTTCCTAAAAACATCTAACTGTCATTATTGTGGTTATTTACTAATTATAGTAAGAAAAGATCTAATCAATTATGTTAATAAATCAAAAATAGCATCTAGTAAGAGAATTAAGACATAAAAATAACGAAAGAAAATACATTACAAATATAAAAACAAGTTAAAGTGGCAAGGAAGTGAAACGAAGTTGCTTGTTCACTTTCTGCAAGTGTCTATACTGATGACATGATAATCAGGTCAATCAGTTCTACTTGAAAGAAGAAATATCAGCGATGAAATGATTATTTCATTGTATTATCAGTTGAAAGTTTAATCGAGTTAAGTCAACTATAAGGTATTTACTATTTACTTGTCTAAAATGAATATATAGATAAAATACGCACATAGTTTTACGTAGATATGCAAGTTATGTACTTATCTGCTAACAAACGATACAGACCCTTTTCTTTTTTGACGCTTCCTGTGGTAGAATGTCCATCTCAAGACAATAATGTTCTTTTATAACAGTTGACTAAAGCATCGAAAATCGGCCTCCCGCGACCGAAAAATGAAATTCAAAAAATTTGATAAACTTCTTATCGATTCATATTTCTTGGAATAGTGCTTTTATCATCCCTGTCACTGAAGTTTATGTTACATAAGTAGGAGCAGAATTAATTAAAACTTAGTACTGATGATTAAGTGACTCGGGAACTATTGATATTGACCAATTAAATGGTGACGGTTGCTCGCTTCTTATTAATATAAGCAGCTCAATAACCGATCAAATTTGAACGTTCAATGCAGTAGAATGTTTCACTCCTATTCTACGAATATGTATCTGCCAGAAAAAGAGATAGGCTCTGTATCATTTGCTAGCAGATAAGAATCTAATTTATGTATCTAACTAGGAGTAAATTATACTGTTCCTGACTTTGGCTAATAGAATAAAATGTATCTCAATATGATTATTAACATCAAGTGAATGACATAGTGAATCGAATTCTTTTCATTGTCTGTGACATTGACATTAAACGCTATCTAACTTCTAAACTTCATTGCAAGGATAATTTAATGATTTCATATCGAAAATAAAGTACATACTTATTAAACTATCATGTCTTTTTCGTTCCCTCATCGCTTTTCATCTGTAAAAGTTATAACTCTATGTGAAGTTATGACAAGTGACATTACGAGATAGTATACAAAATATCTCTACTAAGATTAACAATCATGCTGTATCTATAGTTGGTTGTTATATATTTCTTCACCATGCAATCTTTTATGTTATTAATTATGTATTTTAAACTTTTTACTATCGATTTGTATTTTGAATCATACAGTCAATCGTTAGTAACTTTTCGTTATCATTTTTAATCATCTGTCATGACAAGTTATTAAAAGAATAATAATTAATATTGTTTGTCTCCATAGAATCAAAATTAAATATGAAAATCATACTATTGAATCAGATTAGACAGATCAAGCATCGAAATAAAATTTTCGCATGTAATTCATAGAATTAAAAAGTACTTGCGATGTCTTTTGTAGCGTTTTTCAGGTTTTCTCTAATCTATCAGAGTAATTCTTGTCAGCGTGAAAGATTGACTATGCGTACAATAATGAACTATTCATACGAATTACTAAAAACTAAATATATTTTTAATCAACTAAAGTTTTGTCTTTCAACGTGCTTAAAATAAGAAAACCATTGTGTTACACTAACGAAAAGATGAAGAACAATGATTTCTACTAATAAAACAAAACAATACAGTTGTGTCTTTTCAATCGAATATCTTCGGTATAAATATACATGATGATTAATCTGCATAAGAAAGTTGATAACTTAGACAAAATCTCGTTGAACAATCGAAAGACTCTTTGTTTTAAATATTCCAAAAAATTTGTAGTAGAATCATTGAATAGGAGCTATTAGAACATCAGCGGGATCATATATAAGATAAGATTAATTCTATCATTGATAAGCTATATCAAATCAGATAACATGAGTCTTCCACTATCGCCTATTTCACTTGACTTATTGTAGAATATTAATTTTCTAAACGTTAGATGTTTCTTTTATTCTAGTAGTATATATTTATCTTGTTGAATAAAAATATAAGCTTGTATAGAGCAAATTTAAGTTTTGAAGAATAAGTTTATATTAACGTAAATAAAAATAATGTAACTATATAGCGAAACTAATCAGTTCTAAGAACAAAAATTTATCAGATAATTGTTAATATATATATTTAAGGTATAAACTGAAGAAAATCAGTTACATAAGTTAACGGACATGAACTTAGCTATGTCGGCTAATGCAAATTTTTGTAACGAATTTTCGTATAATCTTGTACATTCATATAATGTGTGACTCTACGATCATACGGATTCATAGAAAAATCGTGAACTCTGCAATTTTACATCAGAATTTACATTAAAATACGTATAAGACTGAACAATATGGTCTTATATGAACATACAAGACCGTACTATTGAGTTTCATTGTATTTTCGCATGCTTATACAATAATTCACACAACTTAAGACTCTGTTCTTTGTCAGAGACTAAAGGATCTAGTTTCATAAAAGCTTATAACATAATGAATATACACATAGAATCAATATTTGAATCCGATGTTGCATACATCGACATACCCAAATCATTATGCCTTTACTTACTTATGTAACTAAATCATTTGAACTCAAACGTTCGATCTATATACTATAGACTACATGATAATAACTATAACCTTCATGCTATACCTTATATCTGCCACTACATTCTTCTATTTGTATCTTCACGACCTTATGCTGATACTTATACTGTTAGACCAATATCCTTGGATCTATATCTATATTCTTCTTGCATTATCCTTATTAGCATACACTTATACTCTTATATCCGTAATCTTGAATTCATATTATTATATCCATTTACTGATATTTGTAAAGCAGTCTATTTTGTGCTTCCACTGTTGCCATTATAGTCATAAACTTATCCTGATGTCTTTACTCACTCATGTTCGTATTCAATTATATAGTTTTATCGGATGTCACATTTTACATACTATATTGCTCCTTCGAGATATGATCTCTTTTTTCTTTTCTCTCTATTTCTATGTATCATTTATTGATATTTTATATTTTTGCCTCAAACAATATACATTTATTCTGCAAAGCTTTCTTCTACTTGGACGGTTATATATTTGTGTGTAAGAAGATATATTTTCACTGCTATAATGTGAATAACTAGTACCACGTTTGAAAATTTTTGTAATTTCGAATAAAGCGAACCAGAGAGGTAGACACGCTCTTTTTAAACAGATTTTTGAGGATGGTCTTGTATGATCGTGGAAGATTTGTATTTTCTAATCTCACATTTTCTATCTTTTAATTGTTGCAAGATGTTCATTCAAGTCTTGCAGTAATACTGAAAGAATGATCTTAATTAATCTGATGGTAACATCTTATAAAGTCTTGTTGGATCTGACATCTGAATTTTTGACCTGAAAAGTCGATACCCTCTATCTAAATCTGAGTGATTAAATGTGACCGAGTCTAAACAGTCTGGTCAAAAAATAAAACTGAAATATTTGATATTTCTCACACGAAACAGTTGTCGATTCCTCTTAGTACATAAGTCATTCACGAGTTATACAAAAATTGATTCTAAGTTTCAAACCTCATGGATTGATGTAATCTCATCGTTATAAAACTCTGCATCTGATGAGTGAGATCTCTAAAAATAACTTTTGGAATTTGGAAAACAGTTCATTTTACATAATCAGGTGGAGATTCATTCTTTTTAGAACATAAATAGTCACTGTTTTTCATATCAAACTGTAATAAGAGTTAAAAATGATGGCACTGTGAGATATTTGTGTAATAGTTAGATTGACGTACAGAATATTCTTCGAGACATATTGAAAATTCTTCACCTTGATAGATGTACAAAAGACGACTTTGAATTCTTCAGCATCACTTCGAAACTTATTCAACATTACTATGTCTTACCTGTTTGATTGAATTTAGAAGTTTACACTGGAAACGAAAAAAAGAAATATTTGCATACTGATGATCGATTGCCTCAAGCGAACCTTTAAAATATGGTCACGTTGTTTTTTTTTTGAAAAATTTCGTAGCGTTAGTCTAAGAAGCAATCTAATTTAACTATTGTTCATCGAATCTGAGTCATCAGAAATCACATGAAGTAATCGAGGTTTTACATCTCTTATTATGAACATCATGAGTGACTTACTCAGTAAAGAGAATTATCATAAATGTTGCAATCCAAAATCTGTTTGTAAATTTTCGTAGAATCTAACTGATTACTAATGAAACCAGTGTATTCACACGAGTCATATATCATTCAATAGGACTTAACATTATGCATTGAAGAATGTATGATTCACAAGTGACTTCTTTACTCACACGAATCACCATGGATTTGACGAAAAATGGTCATCTTTTTCTATGACACCTATAAAATATATACAATTACAAGGATGCTTTTGTAGCTTAACCACTCATGGAAGCCCTTCTGAAAATAAGTTTGACTCATTTGATAAATTTTCTCCAATATAAAACTAATAAAATCGCATAAATTGAAAAAAATATAGATTTAAACAGATTCGTATATCACTAACTCATTGATACGTCTTGGAAGATGCCTATAAAATCCCGTCAGAACAGAACCTCAAAGCTTTTAAAATGAGTTTTTTGTATAAGTATGTCTGACCTGGGTGTGGGTGGGTGTGGGTGTGGGTGTGGGTGTGGGTGTGGGTGTTCTTCTTTTGCACACCCACACCCACACGCCATACCCATACCCACACCCACACCCACACCCACCCACACCCACACACCCACACCCTACCCACACCCACCCACACTCAGACCCACCCACACTCAGACCCACCCACACTCACACCCACACACCCACAATCACACACCCACAGCCACACCCCAAATCGGTAATGATCAAAAACTGCAACTTCACATATCAATGATCAGAACGAAAACATAAACCACCCTCGAGACCTAATAGAAAATCATCAAAAAGACGGTGTTAGGGTGTGGGTGTGGTTGCAACTCTACTTATCCACACCCACCCACCCACACACTTCACACCCCATCCCCACCCACACACTTCATACCCCACCCACACCCACACCCACACCCACACCCACACCCCACACTCACACCGACACTCCACCCACACCCTCCCATAATCACACCCATACCCCACATCCACCCACACGTCCCACCCACACCTCATATCCACACCCACACACCCCATCCACACCCCACACCCACACCCACCCTGCTTTCATTCTGGCGCGGACATTAGTTTTGGTGCAAGACAATGGCTATAAGCAAAAACTAATATTATTCTTTGATTGATATTTCAGCTTAAGAAAGAGACCTAAATATGCATCGACGTCGACTAGCTTTGGTCTTCGGAAATGATGACTACAGTGGTACAGCAAAATTAAATAGTTGTGTCAAAGATGCAAATGATATGACAGTTGCATTAACGAACTTGGGTGAGTCTTTATGACTGACTCTTCAATGACTAATAAAGTTTTTAAAATTCGTTTTTTATATTTCAGGTTTTCAATGCATGAAACGTCATAATTTAAATAAACGTGCCATGGATATTGCTATTAGAGACTTTCGTGCAAAAATTCGTGAAAATGACTGTATTTTAATATATTTTTCTGGACATGGCATGGAAGCAAACGTAAGAATTATGAAATATTTCTCAAGCTCATTGAAAAACGTCAGAAGAGTTAAGAAAATTTTCCTCCAAAAAGTTCGTTTTGATAAGAATGTCAGTAAGTTTCTGATATTTTCCCTTGTCATATAACAATACACATTGTATCCAAACAGTTGGATTTGACTAGCTACCTGGAACAAGTATTCTATAGAAGTCATGCTTTGATATAATTTGACTGAGCTATTCTCACCAATATTTATGCGATATTTTTTGATTCCATTATTTGTGAGCCTAGTTTCCAAGAATACTAGACTTTAAAGATGATAGCCTAGTCAGCTATTCTTCGGCATAAGTTTCGAAGCTCTTGAATAGAGCAAAAGATTCTGCATTCAAAGCTGAAATTCCGATATTGTCTTTATATTCCTAGGAAAAATAGCTCAATTTGCAGGAAGTTTCTCGTTCCCTTTGTGTCGATATACCGAAACTAATCTCTTAGCTAACCATTTACGGCTCTCTTGAATCATTATTTTATTGTCGCCTACGATTACTATTGGATTCGTAGAAGCAAATAACATAATAGAGAAGTAAAATATCTTTCTAGATTTGACATATGGGTTTCATGGCCGAGATAAAGCGTTTTGTAATTATCTAACTATTGATATGTCACTATGTATAAAAATGATACTACGAAAGGTTTTTCAATTAATCTTTAGACAAATAGTAGAATACTGGTTCTAGTGTAATTTTCCAAGGCACCACTCCTGAGTGACGATGCACTTATATATTCGACTAAATCAGATTACAGAAGTATTTTTTAATCGAATTTTATGTAGCGGATTATGATCTGTTCTAGTACATGTAACACTATTGCCGCCATTGAAACTTGACTCTGTGTAATTTGTATTTCATCTTTAACAGCAAAAAAAGAAGTCTTATGAGTTTAGATCTAATGGGTATGTTATTGTTGGATATGATTCAACATGATTTTCTCCGAATAATTGATAGAAAATCCACATTTTCTTCGAAAAAAATGAGAACATCAAGATTGAAGTTTTATTACGTCATTGTACACTATTGATAGTCTCTGTTAGATAACATATTGACAGGTTGACTATTACTTAAGAGATCCTTATATCGTACGTTTGGTAAACAGAGCTTCATGAGAAGAATTGACAGAATTTCTTATTTTCACTCTCTAGTTTCGATGAGTCTTCGTTATTCTTAGATCACACCGCATGGCAATGACTTTTAGATGCATTATTTTATTTTTATCATCATGATAAAAATATACTTTACCATTAGTGTAATTCAATATTACAGATTAAATCGGAGCTTCCACGTTTACGCAACAAACAACATAATCTAATATGGAATCCGTTCCTATCGTCAATTAGATAAAGATTAACTGATAGATCAGAATGTTCTATAGAAAATTAAATTGACAAAATCAATTGAAATAACTTATGATGAAATGATGCTCTGAGTGTTTTCTATTGATACCTGTGTTCCATGAGAATCATTTTCAATTAGTGCTGGAGCAGTATTAATAGGTTCATCGATTACAGTGACTGAAAAACGATCTGAATGAGTGTCATCTGTGTACTTAATTGGCATGAATTTTCTAGTATGTTAAGCCAATTTATCGGTCATGTAAAATTATTCTTCCATTTGTTCTTGTGAGAAATCTAAAGCAATATAAAAAGGTTGTGTCATGAATCCGAAAGAAAATGAGAAGTAAAACAAATGGCAAAACTCTGAAGTCTACAAATAAATACACAATAGTTAATATGTCTAAGGATTAATATAGCACAGTTTCATTCAAATTATAAGTTTGGGAAGAGTGTAGCTAAAGAACATTTTTAGTACTCTTTGAATATACGTATATATCGGTGAATCGTATTTCCATTTTGTTGTTATATGTCAGTGTGTATTTTGATAATATCTTCTGTTTCTTTTAGTAGATAAGTCGAAAAAAAATAAAACATGACTTTGACTACAGACGAAAAGGTCAGACGTCACCGCAGTCAAGACATTTACTTCTATCTTTCCCTTACATTCTGATCAACAGTAGTTAGAGCTACAAAAATGAGGATTTGCCTTGTCCCAAAGATGAAATATCAAGAGATTTCTAACCTATACCGTTTAATCAGACAGTTTGACAAAAGGTTATTCTTGACTTTGAACTTCAAATCTTTGTCAGAAAACTGCATAGAAACGTGACTCAATATGTACCGTTCGATTCGTTCTTCGAAGTTTGATCTAACTTCACTGTTGATTTTTCGATATCATGAGAGACTATAAAAGCCTGATTGTGATGGCTACTGTTATAGGTCAAGATTATTGCTACTGTTGATATAACATAAGAGTTTCAACATTCTATTCGATAAACCTACCTGAATGAAAATTACAATTTTACTTTTTTTATATAGTCCACTGAATAATGCTTTTTGAGTCTCATGAAATGAAAGAAATGTAGCTTTATCAAGTAGTTCCAATGATCCTATACTAGAAAAAAAATATTGATAGAATGGTGCTATTACATTCAGTTGCTGCTCTCAGCTCATCTAGGATAAGCTGTTGGAAAAATATGATATGCTTAGATAATCATTAATTATGTATCGGATGTTGAATTCATATTTTCAATATGAGCACTTTGATCTTTCATTCTTTTTTCTGCTAACTATATAAAATCGCATGATTCATCCATATATAGTTCTCCAGTGGCCTATGCCAACGTATGTCGGGGCAACACATACTAGTAAGCGTTTGAACATGTGTTTCTTAAAACACAAGAAATCCGAGATATCATTTTTTCTAATCTAAAAGCCCAGCAAATAATGTTATTTCGAGATGTGTTCATCGAATTTTGTTTTTTATGAAATCTAATCAATATCAGTTTTCGATAAATTGTTATTAGAGATGTTTTCATCACTATTGTTTATAAATAGAATTTTTCTGATTTCCTTCAAATTCAGTCTTAATGTCATGCTTTCTCCACAAAACACAAAGGAAATTTGCATTACAGAAGGCATTTTATTATCCCAAATGTTGTCAATAAATTTATTGATTCTAGAAAATCCATTGTAAGTCTCTTTTCAGTTATCATTATTAGCTGGATCTAACTGTACAAAGAGTATAGGAGCATTTCATTAAGGAAGAGATGTGTGTCATCATGAGTGAATTCTGCATATATATGCGCAGTACTTTAATTAGTATGTATCTTGTCCTGTGAAAATGGTGACCAAGTAACTTCTTATTCGATTCTTCAATCCTCAATGAATAAACCGACAAGAGTAGTATCTTTTACACCAGCGGTATTGATTACATCAAGGGAGTGCAGTCCATTACAGAGACGTCTATAAAAGGACCCTAACTCTTCGATGAGTTAGAAACACTATTGCTAATTGCATCTACGAACCACGTTGGGGAACTTTGTTCATCAAAAAAGTGTAGTTAAAGATGACTAATGACCACTAGAGTGTATAAGTGTGAATGAAGAGAACCATCACACACATTTTCACATCCTTTAACAGTTCTATCTATGTCATTTATTTCTTTTAGGGTAAGAACTATTTACTGCCAATCGAACCATTGCACGATCCAGATTTCGATTGTATAAATTTGGATACCATGTTGAAGGATCTGAATCGTTCTGGTAATAATCTTTTAAACATTATTATTTTGGATGCTTGCCGAGCTGATAAAGCCAATGATACGTGGAAAATGAAAGCGACTAATGAAGAACCTTGTCTTACACCAGCATTTGGTAAAGCATTAACGTCACTTGTTCGTATGCCAAACGAATCACAATTTGCTTTGATATTTTCATCTGATCCTGGCACAGTATCTTTCGCTAATGAAATCGGTGGAAATAGTTTCTTTTCTTCAGCACTGTTAAAGCATTTGGCAACACCAAATTTAGAGCTTGATGGCATGATGAAGCAAGTTAGAAAAGAAATATTACAAAAATCATCGAATAAACAACGACCGTGGCTCCATTCATGTTTAACGGAAGAATTTTATTTCAATAAAGGTTTGTGATGTAGGCGCTTGCTCTTGAGCTTCTCTTTCTTCTCTTCATGACATCAAAACCTTATTAAATGCTTAGTACACTATATAATCTCATTCGATTTCCATCTCAAATCTAAACGATTCGAGTCCATGAGACTAGAGCTTCAATATAAATTGACTCTCTTTCCTTGATTAAAAGTCAATAGAAGTCGATGAAATTCATTGAAGCTAGTGGATTCCGGGAAGCCGTTGTAGGCCAAAATGTTCAAAATCTTCTTTTGCAATGAACAAATCTTACTTTATGAAAGATCGATTCGTTCGTTACACCGAAAGTGTTCTTCTTATAAACATTTATTCAAAAACTTAGCTTGTCTTGGTTGAATTGAGTTTTGTACGAAAATCAATAAAAAAAAGCTTCAGCCCTTGTCAAATGATCAACCAAAGTTGGTTTTCTTGTGCAAGTGTTGATCAAAACATAAATGCATCGAGGATTTAAAAGTCTTCGCTTGCTTAGAAGATTAAGTTAATTGTTGATTATATTGATGAATCGCGATGTGTCGGTGTTTATACCATGTTTAACATCATTGAAAAGATCTTTCTTTGAGTGTATTATTGACAGCCCACCGCTAGACTAGGTAAGTATGTTCAAAGCATTAGCGGAAAATCAAAGCAACAATTGAAATTTCTTAGAATAGGAGATCATACCCGACACAGTGTTATGACACACTAATAATATATTATTTTGGTAACCTTCTAATGGAGAGAGTGAAAGGTTAATGCATAACTAATTCGTCAAATAGAAATAGTTGTAACATTCTAATCATGAACTAACACTTATAGTTGATATTCTGAAGGTATTTCTCCTTTAGAAAAGCTTTCTTTTTTTGTAAGAAAAATCTTCCTAATCAGAGTGTACAAGGAAACTTCACAAAGATACATAGAAACACGAGGTATATTTTCAAAGAAACAAAATTATAATTTCAAACTACTCAATATTTTTTGAAAACCTGTCTCTGAAATATGTGACGTAATCAAGTGAGCAAGACGATGGGTCATTTGAGTCGTAATCGATAGCTCCTACCCTATCCATCATA
Organism: Rotaria sp. Silwood1; assembly: GCA_905250075.1. Classification (NCBI taxonomy): domain Eukaryota; kingdom Metazoa; phylum Rotifera; class Eurotatoria; order Philodinida; family Philodinidae; genus Rotaria; species Rotaria sp. Silwood1. The sequence continues at coordinate 13,367 of CAJNOP010001589.1, read as the reverse complement.
GCTCGAATCAATATTTCTGAAGTTGTATGTATCTAAAATTCTGACTCTTGAATAATCTGCATTCCAGAACAGCTACTAGAATGTGCCCCGTTTGTATGCGACCGCCGTCTTGAAGCACAGTCTAGTCTTATACATGCACTGTTTCAGAGAAGTCAGATGAACACTTGAGCAAGCTTTTCCAAATCGAGTACATCTATCCTTCTTATTATTTTAGATTCGTTGCCGGTACCTCCTCCTCGTCCTTCTCCTCGCCCTTCTGCAGGTGAGTTTATTTAATTTAACAATATGACTCAAACATACAAACATTATTCTATAACCTTATTGGTGCAGCGATCTGAATATTAGGGTACTCGACTATGAGAGAATGAGTTAGATTTGAAATTGTTTTCTTTTTCAACATTTGCAGTTGTGATAGGACTAAGTCAAGTAATAAAGGATAGCATCTATACCACAAACATATTTCATACTTAATATTTTTCGCAAGAGTGTCAGCACCATTTCTACAGAGTTACAGCTGTCAATAGATTAGAAAAATTGAGGACCTTCTGTCCTGTCTTATCGTTCACAAACTATAGAGAATCTTTCACCATGTTCCTGCAAAAATTCATCTTCTTTGAAACTCTCGACCACCGCTTGTAATTCCAACCTTTTCTTTTCTAATACATAGTTGGTAAACCTATTTATTTTACTTGTCAAGTGTCCGTACAATGGCAAAGAAACAGATAATACTTCAATGCAAAAAGAAAAACGGAAATAAATCATTGCTAAGAAGATTGATCTTGGAAAAGAAAATTCATCCGGCCCTAAAAGGTCGATACAATTCATGATAAAAAAAAAGGTGTTTTCCAACGAAACAAACCAATTACCCGCAACACTTGTGTTTTATCTAATTAAATAGTTGGAAAACAAAATGAAAACTTTTCTAATCAATAGTACTTAAGGCAGTCGCTTATATTAATATGTTATTGATGTCCACTGTAAAAAAAAGTAGAGAGGGGTGTAGGTGTAGATGTAGAAGACGATAAGAACTTCCACCAACACCCACACCCACACCCACCCTTGTTTAAATAAAAAGAATGCAAGTATGTTGTTCTTTACAGAAATTTTGTACGCTGGCATCATCTCGAATTTAGGAATCAGCTGGGTTTATTGAATTTGTGCATCTTTTGCCGAATAGTTCTTGAAAATGACTTATAAAAGTAAATGAAACTATTAGAAGATCATATTCTGATTGAACATCAAGTAAAGATCTGAAAAAAATAAAATTTTACAACCATTCTGTCATCATTCGATTATGAATAAGATGTTTGTTTTCGTTTGTTGTCTGAAGGGCACCTATGCAGATGTGATCGTTTTCTTATGGAATGACGACTGTATATATGAGTTGTTAGAAAATGACGACTCGTGGAACACTCGTAATCCTTACTTTGATTAGAAACGTGCTTTTCACTTTTTGTCGAAAAAACTTTCTTGTTCTCAAATATTGGCGATGTGTTGTCTACAATATTAGATGGTGATCAACTTTTCTTAAAATCATAAACACAGAACAAGTATTGTTGCTTGTATCGATGGTTTGGGTTGTTTAATGAAAGGAACTAGAACAGTTGAATCTAGAATTAGAAATCAACATATCTAAATCAGTAAGCTGCCTTAACTCTTGAGCATCTTGACAAAGGAAAGCTATATCTATATGTTTGATATAAATGTACATAGATTTTTCTCATCGGTTGGAATCGATCAGCTTCCGTCCTGTATTTTAATTCTTTTTCACTCAAGCTTTATCGACAACACTAACATTTATAGGTGATGGGTAATTCAAATCTGTATTAACTTATAATAAGAAATCGTAAAATCGTTCGATTCACCTTTTACCAAGGTCTTTTCTCAATACCTATGCGACTGTTCCTGCGAGTTTTTCACTTTGTTTTAGTTCCTTTGGTTATCATATTTCTTCTAGTTTGTTTAATTATTTGAGTACTGTAAGCGATTTAGGTTTCTGACGACCCGGTTATTACTATAGCTCGTTTAGTTTGACAGATTTCTTTATTTCTTTGTATTTCTAAAAGTTCCTATCTACAGACGGATTCTTGAGTTTCTTTGTTTCTTTTGTTTCAATGTGTTCCTAGACTTCGTTGATATGCATCGAACTTCTAAGTTTCTTGACTTGATTGAATTTCGATAGTTCGTACAATTTGTGAGTTTCCAAGATTTTTCTCATTAAACCTTATTCTTTGGTTTCTAGATTTCCACACAAGTCGATGATGGTGAAGCTCGACAAGAAAAAAATATATGACATTCCTTTTTGTTTTGTTCTCTCAGCCGTGTGTTGATGAAGGATATTTTTTAAAATTTCTCATTACATTCTTCATTATGAGATGTTTTCTTTATTGGTTATTCTTCTTTTTCCTATTTTATCCTTGGAGGATGTATAAGATCCGTCTTTTGAGTTTCATATACATCCTCATAATTCTCTGCATTGAATTCATATCTTGAGTTTCTACAATTCTATTGATTCTTAACATTTCGGCGATTCCATGAGTTTTTCAAAATTTTCATAGTTCATGGATTCTTTTGATTCGCCATGTTACTACAGAGTGTTCCAAAACTCGTGTCCACTTTAGAAATGCGTATAACTCCATTGCTCAACCAACTTAATCTAATAATTGTTTTTTTATTTGGAATAGGAGAGCATAAATTTTTTTTTGTTCGAGACAAAGTTCATAAATGCTCTTTTAAGGCTATCACTTCTAACTGTAGCATAGAAATGTAGCATTTTGCACATGTCAAAAACATAGGATTTAATGTTTTTCTATATTTAATTGAAATTCTATCCTTGCTATGAGCTTTACATCGTCGTCAGCCTTTATCTCTGTCCTACAATAATTTGTTTGTCATTTTTTGGAGAAGATTGAGTCACTGGCACATTTCTGGAAAGCAATTTTTCTCCAATACATCGAGACCTTGGATAATCGGTAAAATCAATGCATCGAATGATTTGTGTGACTCTTACTGTCATTAGACTCGGTATGGATGCATTCTTTCCACAAGAAAATATCGAAAGAATGCTGATAAAGCAATAATCCGAGACAACAATGATGTAAAGTCCATAACAGGAATAGAAATTCAATTAAACATAGGAAAAACATTAAATACCATGTTTTTGACATGTGCAAAATGCTACATTTTTATGCTATAGTTAGAAGTGATAGCCTTAAAAGAGCATTTATGAACTTTGTCTCGAACAAAAAAAAAATTTATGCTCTCCTATTCCAAATAAAAAAACAATTATTAGATTAAGTTGGTTGAGCAATGGAGTTATACACATTTATTTAGTAGACACGACTTTTGAGAGACCCTGTAGTAATCTTTAAATTTTTGGGGTTTTCAGACTGCCTTGCATTCTTCGAAATACATGTATTTCTAGATTGATTTGAATTTCTTGGAATATTTTCAATCCTAAAAACTCCCTGACTTTAAACTTCCTTAGATTCTTTAGAATCTGTGCGTGTTTCTGATTATTTGAATATCGTGCATAGTTTGAATTCCCTTAAACCGCAGAATTCGTTCTATTTCTCACATCCGCTACCAATTCTCTTATACTTTGTCTCAACCAGCTTACATTTTCCTGACTTAAGTCTTCAAAACTATCAGAAAAATTTGGTGTAGACATTCTATAATGTTCACTTATTACATTCTCATTCTTTTGTAAGAACAACTGCTATTCTCTACCGGTTCAGCAGGTGATAGTCGGAGTTATTATTTTTCATCCTTACTTCACGTAAATATTTCGTGTTTTTGATGGAATAAGGATTATACGTGGCGGAACAATCAGAATATTCTGTAAATTTGTTATAATTCGATGCATTGTACGAATATACTTTTTATTGTTTACTATACACAACTTATCGAATTGTGTTCGAAATAAAACAGATTCTACTGCTACAAAAATAATTAGAAACATTGCAAACTGGTAGATTTCATTATGCTACTTTGAATTACATAAAAATTTATATTACCTAAGAAGAGAGCTAAAGTATTTCAGATACATAAAGTAATATTATATATTAAGTAGAATTCATATTTTATTTGAGTTCGATTTATATTTTGAATTTAGATATTCACATGTTAGACACCTGGTACCCACGGAAAAAAATTTTCAAAAAAACCGCGGTAGGCAACGGTATTAAAAACCGCGGTTTTGGCCGGTATTTGAAGATGCCGGGAGTCAGACCATTTATGCGTTTCTTTGAAACCGCTCGAAACCGCGATTTTTGAGACCGCGGTTTTGAGCGGTTTCAGAGAAACGCATAGATGGTCTGACTACCGTTATAATATAAAACCGCTCAAAACCGCGGTTTTTCAGACCGCGTTTTCGAGCGGTTTCAAAGAGATGCATAGATGGTCTGACTACCGTTATATTAAAAAACCGCGGTCTGAAAAACCGCGGTTTCGAACGGTTTCAAAGAAACGCATAGATGGTCTGACTACCGTTATATTAAAGAACCGCTCAAAACCGCGGTTTTTCAGACCGCGGTTTCAAGCGGTTATTTCCGACACACTAGAGTGAACCGACTCCAGCATGCCAACCATAACCTGTAACCTGAAGCTTTCAGGTATGGTGCCCTTCTAGGGGCAGTGAAGTGAACTCTCTCGAGCTCCATTTCCACAAAGTACCTTTGTAGAGTCAGATGAATTATCTGTGTAAAGATCGAAAAATTTGGCAGAAAAAGTGGGGCACGACATCTTGACTGTCCTTACACATTACTTTACACTTCGATATGCAGGACGGTTTTTCACAGCAACACCGCGGTTTTCTAAATCGCGTTTCTGTAAGTGACGAGCGCGGTTTTGAAAACCGCGTCTGCCAGCGGTGTAGCATATCACGATGCGGATACGCAAAACCGCAGTTTCTGAAAGCGTTACTAACCGCGCTATAGAACACTGAGATTTCGCCACAGAAAATTGCGATCCTTCTAGTTACACCATGGTGGGTTGAAAGAACAGCAATAAACTTTATTTTTAAATTTTCGTGGCTTCCTTTTAAAATAAAATGAATCTTATACCATATGAATTCTGTGGAAACAGTCTGCATTAACAATCATTCGTTTTTATTAATTTATTGAATAACTAATACTTTTTTTTCTGATTCTACTTCAATCCCTCCTCAACAGAAACAGATTAAAAACTAAATACAAGCTGTAGCATTTTTTATCAGTCTATTTGTGAAATTTCTACCACAATAATTGTCAGATGAATTGAAAATTTTTCTATTGTGCTAGATTGAGTATCTTCTGATATATCTGCTTAACATGAAAATGATAGTGAACAGATGTATTTCAAATTAATAGAGATTTCTTTAAACAAAATGAAAAGTCACCGCGTTTATAATAGAGAATACCGTGGTTTACAAAACTAGTGAAAAGTGTTATATGTGAAACTGCGGTTATGATACAGTAAACCGCGGTTTATGAAACCGGTGGTAGCCGCTATATTGGAAACCTCGGTTATGATTCAGTAAACCGCGGTTTATGAAACCGGTGATAACCGCTATATGGGAAACCGCGTTTATGATATAGTAAACCGCGGTTTATGAAACCGGTGATAACCGCTATATGGGAAACCGCGTTTATGATATAGTAAATCGCAGTTTATGAAACCGGTGATAACCGTTATATAGGAAACCGCGTTTATGATATAGTAAACCGCGGTTTATGAAACCGGTGATAACCGCTATATTGAAAACCTCGGTTATGATTCAGTAAACCGCGGTTTATCAAACCGGTGATAACCGCTATATGGGAAACCGCGTTTATGATATAGTAAACCGCGGTTTATGAAACCGGTGATAACCGCTATATTGGAAGCCGCACTTATGATACAGTAAACCGCGGTTTATGAAACCAGTGATAATCTCTATATTTCAAACCCCGGTTGCAAGTGCACGCACAGCGGTTTATAAAACCGGTGAAAGCCGCAACATTCGAAACCGCGGTTCGTTTAGAATACGGTACGACAAACCGTTGTTAATCGCGGTTTCTCTTTAAAAAATGTTCCATGAGTGCCGCTGTAGGAATCGCGGTTAAACGCTGAATTTAAAATGTTTTGGAGTACGTTTTTAATATGTTAACGTTTTGATTCACATTTGAAGATTAAACTTGTGTTATCACCTTATACATTAAGATTGTTTTCTTTGAACATCTTTTTAAAAATCACTCTTTGCATGTCAAGAGAATGTATGTAAAAATTCGCAGCGAAAGAGATGCATTTAATATCAACAGAAAGTGCTACAGGAAAAGGGTGCTTCTACAATAGTAACGATACTTGTTATTTTGCTCGCTACCCAAATTTCAACGAATTATCATAATTTTCTAAATTTCACATCATTGTACTTTTTCGAAATAATACTCTTGCGCAAAAAAACCATTACGAAATGTCTTAATCAACATTTATCTCTTTCAATCAAGTTTCTTAAAACATGAACGCTACTTTTTTAAGTTCACTTCGTTACCTTTTCGAATATATACGATTTCAGATAACTATTGCCTACGGCATTACTCAACTAGTTTACCTCAATCAAGAATTAACTGTCAAATCAACCTAAATCGTGACTGAACGTAAGCCAGTGTATTTGAAATCGATAGCCATTTCATACATCCTAACCAAACTAACCACGCTTATAACTGCATACAACGGGGTCGGATAAAACCACTAACAACCATTATCTGTGAAACCACGGTTATGATACATCACACCGCAGTTTGTAAAACCGGTAAAAATCGGGATATTCAAACCGTGGTTATGATGCAGTACACCGAAAATTTTAAAATCAGCAATAACAGATATATTTGAAACCGCGGTTATAAGTGCACGCAGCGCGGTTTATAAAACCAGTGATAACCGCTATATGTGAAACCACGATTATGATACAGTAAACCGCGGTTTATAAAAGCGGTAATAACCGGTATAATGAAAACCGGGGTTGTCAGTGCATGCAACGCGGTTTATAAAACCGGTAATAATCGGTATAATGAAAACCGGGGTTGTCAGTGCATGCAACGCGGTTTATAAAACCGGTGATAACCGTTATATTTGAAATCGCGGTTATGATACAGTAAACTGCGGTTTATAAAACCGATAATAACCGGTATAGTGAAAACCGGGGTTGTCAGTGCATGCAACGCGGTTATGAAACCGGTGATAACCGTTATATTTGGAACAGCGGTTATGGTATAGTAAACCGCGGTTTATGAAACCGGTGATAACCGCTATATTGGAAATCGCGGTTACGATACAGTA